>JANHGB010044266.1:0-75220 GCA_026283785.1 Coracopsis vasa
GGGTGGTCACTTACCAATCAGCAATCATGGACAAAAAAAAAGAAAAATCGACTTGAAAAACTACTTAATTTATTGCCAATTAAAGCAGAATTGGATGGCGATAAACGGAGCTGATAACTAAACCACTTTCCCCCGCACCAACCCCTCCCTCCCAGGCTCAACTTCAGACCTTCATTCCCGACCCCTCCACCTGCACATCCCCTCAGGCGGCACAAGGGGGTGAGGAGCAGAGGCTGGCCCCTAACAGCTCCCCTCTGCCGCTCTTTGCTTCTCATACTGAATGCCTGCAGCCCTCAGTGTAAACCCGCTCCTGCCTGGAGTCCTCTCCACGGGCAGCAGCTCCTTCAAGAAATACCCACCCGCTCCACCGTGTGGTCCAGTACGGACAGCTGGGAAACCTCTGCCACGGCGCCAGGAGCAGCTCCTTCCCCCTCTCCTTCTCCTTAACCGATTTGGTGTCTGCAGGGCGCTTTCTTACTACTTGTTTTCCGCCTCCTCCTCTATCTCTCTGGCATTTATCGCCCTTTCTTAACCACACGTCGCTTGCAGCACTGCCAGCCGTGCTGAGGGGCTGAGCTGTGCGCCGGTCGGAGCCTGCTGGAGCCGGACCCCTGAGGCCGCCTGACAGCATGCCCGCTACTAAAGCCCCTGCGGGTAGATAGGTACATCTTGATTTGGAAAGGAGCAGTTGTTTAGGGGTTAGTTAATTGTGGGGGTTTATCCCCACCCAATTGAAAAATCGTGGTTTCTGCTTTTCGGTTTGACAGCCACCACTCTGTGTTGGATATTAACAACCTTGAAAGTGATGGCAGACAAGCACGTCCCTGTAATTAATACCAAAATCAGTGATATTCTTGCAACTCCTGTTACTCTTGCATACAGTTTCAGCTATATGTCAAGTTGGAAGCAACCACCATTAGCTTATAGAATCACCATAATTTTCTCTGAACATTTACTTAGTTTATGGGAAGTTAAAACCTGCCATATTCTCTTAGATGCACTTGAAAATGCTTAATAAAGGCCATCTCACCATTTTGGCTATACTAGTATTATTTAGTTTAATTTTTGATTTGTAAACACTGTAGGGGGGTCTTTCCTTTTAGTAGGCTTGAAACCTTCACAGATCCCACAAGGTATGATCATTGGGTAGCAGAGCAACAACTTCTTTTGTTTAGCTGACTTCCTGAAAATAACTCACAGCCCATTGGGAGGTTGCAGTCTACTAACTGAAAACAGTGGAAATACACCATCAGAGCTAGCTATTGGTTTTGGTTTACATTTCTGCAGATCACACACACCTGAGGTTTTGGATTGCTCATGGAATTAAATAGGGTGGCAGACATGAAAATGGCCATGGAAAGAGAACTGGGATAAAAGTGCTGAGAAAAATGTTCCCAAGGACTTCACAAAATGACAGTTTTTCTTAACATCTCAGCTCAATATTACTGTACTATTTGTTTCTGTTATTTAACACTTTACTGTCAGAACAGGCTCCATTTCACTCTGTAGCATTGATGGCCATGTCTAATGAACTGGTGTACAGTAATTTTTACCTTTTTTGTCCTCACTGGCATGATTGCAGAATATTCATTTTGAATTTGGAAAGTATTCATCCCTGCTGCCATGGAACCATTTATGCCTTAAAGAACAGAGAGATTTTCCAAATTGCTTGGAAGCTGTTCAGGTGGTTGGCAAACAGATCTCGCTGCAGGTAGCAAACCCATTCTGTTGGATTCAAAGGCCAGGTCTCTACATTTTGTTGGTTTTGTATTTCCCAATAAAATTATAATTCACCAAGATGCTGAACAAGAGAAATAAATAACCTTGCCCGTGGCTCTGTATGCTTCTCTCTGCGGATTGCTCACAGTACTCAGAACAGATCTGAGGACCCTTGGATCCTGCTCAAGACCTTACCTCTGACATATGCATGGTAATATTTGCATAGGCATTTCTAAAACGCTCAACACTGTAGCATCATCGTCCTTTGAGGACATAGTAGAACAAGCCTTACAACATGCTTGAAAAAAAAGAGAGGGGTCATTACACCATTTTGCAAGTAGAAATACCAAGTCCAAGTACTCAGAGGGTACTCAAAAGTACATGGACTGCTTTGCTTAGTCACCTGAGAAATATAATTTATTACTGCTCTGAAGGGGAAAGGTAATTAACCTGGGGGGGGGAGTGAAATTAGCTTTCACTTTATTAGAGGAGTTTGTTTTGAAACACAGACAGAACATTGTCAGTGTACACCCTCATATATGAACACGCACAAGGCAGTTCACCTTTACAGCATGATCGCTTCAGTACCACAAGAGCTCCCAGCTGGAGTCTGCAGAGCAGCACCACGGTTAGCCACTGCAGAAATGATCATGGGTGCACTGAGAAAGATGTGTGACAAGGCTGAAGAGGAAATTGCATTAATGTCCAGACCTTAACAAGGACCTCTTCAGTACAACATGGAGCAGTAGGTGCCAAGGACAGTCACGCAGAACATGATATTTCTTCTTAAATTCAGCAATGCCCAGGCTTAGGAATGGCTTGCACTATGAATTTTTGCTATGCAGAGGGTCATTAGGAGTCTAGAGTTTATTTTATTTTATCTTTGCTAAATATTTGTTAGATTTTTGTAATTCAATTCTTACATTATCTTTATCAGCAAAAGTCCAGTTACTTTAAAATCCAGAGATGGAGTATCCTCCAGATTAATTTAATCCTATTGTCAAAACCTGAATACATCTATAAGAGTGCCTTAACTGGCAACTACCATTTGGTTTAGGGATAGTTTTATCCATTATTTTTTTTTTAGAAGGGATGAGAAATCTGTATGTAGTGGCCTGGATTAAACATCTGGTTGCAAATCTCACATTGAAAGAAACATTTATGCTTAACATACTTGATTAGACATGTAAGTACTGTTCTTTGTTGGTTTTTTTTCTTTTCCTGAATTTGACTAGTTTAAGTAATGGTTTTCAGCCAGTTTCTTAGGATCATTTCATTTAGTGCTTAACTTTTCTAAATCTTTCCAGATCTCAAGAAAACTATAGTTTCATTGAGAAACAATAGTGTATGACCCACATGTTCTTAATTATGAAAATTGAAGGACTTTTCCAAGGTCACTCAAGCCATGGGAAACTTTAAACAGATTTATTCTTTTACAATCCTAAGAGAAGCCTGTGATGCGATACATTATACTCAGGCTTAATGATAGAATAGAAAGTAGTATCTTACTCTCTTTACACAGGTAAAACATTTAACCAGATAGCCAAAGGCTATTGTTTGATTACAGTAAAGATGATAAAGGGGAACATTTTGCATGTGTATGTTTTCAATATTCATGTGGAGAAGCAGAACAAAACTCCAAACACAAGATTCTTATGACAAATAGAAAAGCCTTTCTACAATTCTCCAGGTAAACAAATCTAAGCTATTTCATACTTGTTTGAGGATCTAGCTAAAGGCTTGAAAGCCCTTCTGCCCACTACTTTGCTGTCATCCCTTCTACATCTGTCTCTCACCATATACTTATCTTTTTGGGATGGGTTTTTGTCTTTTTTTCTAGGTTAAACAGAGCAGAAGTGAAGGAGTAGTCTGAGAGTTTCTCAGATGCAAAGTGTGTGAGAGTTCAGGAGGTGACTGAAGATGGAGTATCCTCTGGTGCAAAGAAAGTGAAAAAAAATCACACATACTGTGAAGCTTCTAAAAAAAAGGACCTAGACAACACAGAATTGTGTGCAGTGTTTCTAATGGATGTCAGCATACAGCAAACAAACAGAAATAATCTTCTGTCTCTATGAACTTACAGTCAATACGACACTTGTTATTTGTCTGTAACTGTAAAGCAAATACAACACTGACATTTCTACTTTCACTTGTAATTCCTCTCTTGTAATACATGATAGCAGAAACACAGAACAAGCCTTCATACTTTGTGTATGGAGCTTTTACTGGAATAACAGCTGCCTGTGCTGATCTAGTGGCTTCCAAAATGACTCTTGAATCTTTTGTCTTTTTATCCCACAAGAAATTAGTCCAATTATGCTTTTGTTGTTGGTTTGTTGGGTTTTTTTTAAGGTCATTTTTTTGCTAAAGGTTTCCAGCCTAAGCATGTGCAAAGAATAAAAATGCATTGTTTAAATGTAATTACTGGTTTTTTAGACACAGAACTGATCTTAAAGCAGAATTGCAGCTCAGGGAAGAAGAGGTTTTTGAAGGAAAAAAACTGTCCTGTCTGAAACAGAACAAAACAGTTAAAACAACACAGTTTCTGATGAGAGTGGAACTCTTAAGTAGTTAAATAACCAAGTCAACAATATCCCCAAGATCAGGAGTCAGGTAAGCCAGAGGTGTGCAGTACTGAGACAGCAAGATACTGGGAAGTTTTACAGCATGCTAAGCAAGCTAGTGAGGAGCACAGTGAGCAATCTAGGCTGGTAGTAAGCTATAGAGTAAAGTATCCTGCTTAGCTGACATGCTGATACCTTTTTTGTCATGAGTTCAGACAAATCTTCAAATGCTTCTGTTTGCATTAGAAAATTACCTTATTTTATAATACCCGTTCTGCCTGAAGATGTTTTTAGATTTTATATATGGTTGTATACCCATACAGATGAGAACAGAGTTTCCTATAAGCAAATACACCAAAACATATTTTGCTCATACGAAAAATTACTGTTTTCCTAAAGTCCTAAAATAAGACATTTTTTTCCATCTCGGAAAATTATTTTTATATTATTCTCTCAAAAAAAAACACACAAAACAATAAAACTGACCAAAAAAACACCCAAAGAAAACAAAACAATCAAATTCCACCCACCCACACAAAAAAAACCCAAACCAAAACCCCAACATTCCAAAATTTGCAATTAAAGTAGAAAAATATTTTCTTTTTTCTTAAAGGAATGGACTTTTGTTTTCTTTCCCCACAAGATGCTCATGAGAGGAAGGTAAGAGTCATCATCTTCAAACATAGCCTGGCCTTAAAAACAGCTTATGGTAGACATAAATATACAATGCTGAGGTGACTCTCTGTGTACCTTAACACTTTGCCATACATTCCAATGCAGGGCTTTCACAGGTAAAAAATCTTGAGGCACTTCACTTGACAAAAGCATTACAATAGAGCGGTGGGGGTACTTGTTGAGACAACTTGGCTTAACAGCCACAAAACTGAAAGCTGTGTATAACAGAGAGCAGCAAGAATCCTGGATGAGCTCTTTTTACACTAAAGAGATGTTTACACAGTCTTCCTGAAGAGCAGGGACAGGCAGTAAAGCTCACTGTAGTTCCCCAGTGTAAGCAAAAGGGACATGCTATTTGATACTGTCAGATCATAAAAGGCAAAGTACACAGATCACTGTGAACTGGAGTAGAGAGTGCACCTAAGCTTCATCCCAGGCATCATTTCTCTATGGAGGTATCAGTGGAAGACAATGTCTTGCTATAGAACAGCCGATAGTTTCATACTGAGAGTTGTAAAACTGGTGCAATTGCAACATATATATTGTAATCAGTACAAAGCTAGTCTCAATCCTGTGTATGAAATTTCAGATAACTATGAAATTAGGTTTTGATAACAAGTTGGGAAAAAAAGCTAAATGATTTTGTGGCATCTATGGAGGCTTATAGGGTCCACAAGGGGAAGTAATACAGATTGCTTCCATGGGCACAATAAATCAGTTTAAAAATACTTCTAAAGATTAATTAAAAAAAAAAAAAAAGGCTTTACAGCTTTAAAGCAGAAGTTATCCAATTCATCTCAGGTAACTTTAGAGTTCAATAATACAGATTATAGACACTTATTCAGTCATTCGTATTTTCTTTGTGGCCAAATAGCAAGAAATAGCCACATTCAAGATGCAATTAATTTAGCTTCTTTTAGAGATCTACTTCAGGATGCAAATAATTAGCTTAGATGAAACTGATTAGAACTCCACTGATTACAGCAGACACTTGGAATGATTAGCTTGAAGACAGGTACCATCAGAGATGAAGACATGTAAGAAATCTTACAAGAAGCAAAGGAAGGATTTTGAATATAAATCAGTATGAATAAAATTAAAATTTGGTGCATGGAATGAAAAACATAACTTTTACTCAGCTGACTTTTACTGCGTGTCCCTGTGCTACCTTCCCAGAAGGGTGCTGGGAGTGGTGCGTGGGGTAGCGGTGGCTGCAGGACAGGTTGGGAGGTATGGCCCTGTGCCAGACGCTGCGCATCAGAGCTGCAGTTCCTTTCTCTAAATGTGGCAACTGATGTCTGCCCTTGAACAGCTTTTCTGACCACTATACTTTTGGTTAAGGTAAAATGGCTACTGTCGTAGTTTTGGTTTTAGGACACATTTATAGATCTTAGCTAAACACGAAATTCCACTCGTGAAGCGATATTTACTTTAGATGCATCAGAAATTAGAGGATTTGGAAGTAGTATAACTTAGACAACATCTAAATTCTTTTTCAGATTTGCCCCATAGTTACAGGTCTAGTGATTTTATACAGATATATTCAACACAAGGATGTAAACTTTTTAGTGGGGAAGATTTCATCAGTAGACAAGACTGCAGAATCAAAATTTAAGATATGAAGGTCAGATCCTACTGTAAGTCAAAATATCTTCATTTTAACCAGAGCTCAGTCACAGTCTACATGTCGGTATGACCACTTTGTTCTTATCACCTCCTTTTTTCCTATTTGTTTATTATCTGAAATCAGATAATGTAATAATTATGAGTAAAAAACTGAAGCAATCCTTTGAAAATATATTTTATATCTCACAGCATATAAAAAACTAATCTTCTAGCACTGTATTAGTACACTATTTGCTGGTAATTGGCACCTAATAAATACCTAAGTAGAAATCAAGTTTATTTTTATTTGCTAAGGCATTTCACTTAGTGTATAACCGGTTTTAATTTAAGACGTCACTGTGAGTTTCTTAATCCTTTAAGTAGGTATTGTTATTTATTACTAATTTACTTTCCTATCACCAAGCTGTAAAAAACCAAAATCACAACAGTTATGATGTTAAATGATGGAAAGTTATTCCATCACTGATATGAACTTTACAGCATACTTCATGTTTGATACATTTTCTAGCATTAGGTGCATCATTTTCAGGTGACTGGTTGCTGGGTAATCATCATTTATCTGATACTTTTCAGGCAAGCAGAGAAGATTCTAAAGCAGTTTCAGGTGGAAGAAATGAGGTTTGTTGGAAAAGGCAATATCTTTTATCAGACCAGCTGATATAATGGGGAACAATCAGGCAAGCTTTTCAGCACAGTCATGTAATCAGTTCTTTTTGAAAAAACTACATAAGCATAAAAGAAGAGTAGAATTTGAAATCTTATTTTCACAGCTCCTGTGGATTAGTAGGAACATAATTTTGAAACAACAACTTTGAAAGATGTATCTTCAGTTTGCAGAATTGAGTATCTATGAATAATAAAGATTTTTTTTTTTTGAGTATGACATTACTTTCTGTTTGTGTACTTCCAGTAACTTTGGTTATTCGAATTTTCAAGTCCTAAAAATAATACCTGTTGTAGATATTTCATGTATCTGATACACCTTATACAAAGTGCAAGATACAGCTATTTTTTTGTGCATGAAGAAACAAATCTCAGGATCATGAAATCCAGAGATTTCAATAAGAGCAAGTAAAGACATCTGTGTACACACAATAGCCACTTAATCATTTTCTATATAGAGTCTTTGTACATATATGACAAATGAGTAATTAGGGCATTTATATTCTATACAAAAAGCCATGCAGAGCACATCCACATGACAGATTCCATATAGTGGCAATAACTTAATGCGTATAGCAGTTTAGCTGTTTAACAAAGCACTGCATCTAAACTTAGAAGCTTTGCCTCACTAGGCAGCTACTTTTTTTTCTGATGGTTCTAGAGCAGACTCAACTGGAAACAGCTGAGATTCTCAGGACTTAGTGCAGCACCCACATAGCATACTTATTCAAATGTGTAAGTATATGAGCAAATAAAATGTGCAGTTCTCTACATATGTATCGACTTCTGGCTCAGTAATGCTCCCCCCTTCAGAATTAAACCATTCAGACTGTATGGAAACAGAAATATTTCTAAATAAGAAAAGCACAACTATGTACAAATAGCACAGGAAGGCAGCAGGAATTTAAGGGTAGAACATAGCGTTTCAATGAATGAAGAAAATTCAGAATTAAGGTAGGCCTAAATATGCTGATAGTTGCTTCAGCATACGAAAATAAGAGCTAAACGTAGTAACTTTATGCTAAATACCACTTTAATTTTACTTTATTGTAGTCTCATGAAAAAGCCACATGATTACAGTATCAGCTTTTGTTTCTCAGATCAAACTAATTCTAAGGCAGTATTTCTTTTAACTTTTCTGTCCAAACTGAACCACCACAACAAGCATCTTTGTTCTTTCTGTAAATGTTACCTGTAACAATATGCATGAAAACACTTCCCAAAAGCATAATTAAATCCCAGATAGCTTTATCTCTAATATTATACTCTGATCCCATAAACAGCTGCACACCCAATGGGCAAGGTTCATCTTCTTACGAATGTCCTGCTGAGAGGTTGCAGTATAAGCTGTGGATTCATTTATACACTTCTCCATAAAAGAACAATGGCATATCACATAAAATCTTCAAATAGAAAATTCAAAAGGAACTAAGGAAAGCACATTTTCAAACAACTTACAATTAATCGTGTAAGTCCTTGCCATAGGATTTTGTGATCATTTAAAGCTTACAGAGGTTGAAGAAAGTTGCTACTTTTCTCTTAATAAATGTGAATGCTATGTTGGATTCAATGACCTTAAAGGTCTTTTCCAATCTAAATGATTATGGGTTTATATGATTCTATGAAATAAACCAAGGGCTGCTAAACACAAGGAGCTGTCTGTGACTGAGCGGGTCCCTGAACTGTACTTTTCTGGAAGATGGGAGGATACCTGGAGAAACGAGCACTATCAATTTTTCTTGTTCATTCATTCACCTAAACATTTGCTGTAAGCTGCTATTAGATAGCGCATACTGGAGTAGCTGCAACTTTTGATATCCCTACAAACAGTCTTGTTTTCTTACATTTTGACCTTACAAACTTGAAGTGGTTTAATTTAGTGCTTTGAGTGTTCCACAGAGGCCAGCACACACACACATACATATGTGTGTGTGTAGACATATGTACACACTGAAGATACTAAAAGTTCAAATATATTCCATATACATGGGAAACACCACTGGAATAATAATTAAAAGATGTAAGTTCACTGTACATCATTTTACGTTCAAAATACAAGCTAAATAATGGGCAAATTAAGTAAATCTGTCTGTAATCAACACCCTCTGCAGTGTGTGGTAAACTGAGAAAAATAACACTCTCATTAGCTATAACAACAGATGAAAGGCTGGTGAGCCAAACAGACTTTGAGGGTAAAATACATTACCTTCAATCCTGCATCAGGAAAGAATATGTCCCTTGATGTTCTAGTAATACTTGGGTCATTTTACTTGATCCTTTTTCTAACAAAATTCTCTTCTGAGAATTCTGATCGCAGCATAAACATTAGGGAAAACTAACTGATTTATGCTCATTGAGGAAAATTTAAGAGTATATTGATGCAGCTAGACAGCAGTTTAGAGCGACTAATATGAAAAGCCAAAATCAAGGCAGTAGACAGAAAATTAAGGGTATAGGGAGTTAAATTTGCAAACATAACATAAGTAGAGGAAAGTCAGCAGATAATTAGATTTTCTAATTTCTCTTTAAATGTCTCTCAGGTTGTGCACCAGGCAGTTAGATTTCATTGGGCTTCAATTTACTGTTGGGAACAGTTGAAAGTGTAAGACTTTAGGAAGAGTGAAGGGAATTACATTTTTTAATTAATAAACTGAATGTTGCTGTAATGTGAGCACAGATTTCAAGCTACAAAGAAAATTTCTTCAGCCCTTCTTTAAAGAAATGTTATTCATATATCGTAGTTCTTTTGAAGTACAGCTCTATAAAACAATGGAGCGATATTGTTTTCTAAATTTCTATATTTCTAAAAACAAAACACTCCAGAATAGTAAAAAAAAAACCAAAACCAAACAACAAAAAAACCCCAAAACACCACAAAACCCACAAACCAACAGAATATTTCTATGAGTAAATAGCACTGAAGAACCAGAAAAATGCACCAGCACTAGCTCATGGTAGTCTTCCATAGTATACTTCAAGGTCTGAGCATTCACAAAAACTTAAATTCTAATCAGTAATTGTAACTACTGAATTACAAACGACAAAATATGGTTGTCTTTCACAAGTAAAAGTTCACATGAAAAAACATGCATCAATTGCATGCAGTAAACCTTCAAGACAGCAACAATTCAGTTTGGCTTTATATCCTTAAGGCTCATCACAGACTTTAGAATCTATGAAATTTGCCTTGCTTTCAAGAAAAGAATAAAAATATGCAGAAAGGTCTTAAGCATTTCCTCTACTCCAAAATTCTGTAAGTATTCATTTTAATTTATATTAGTGTTGCAACTGTATTAATAATAGTAATATGTAGCTGTATCTATTAGATGCTTTCAGAATTAATTTAAAAACCAAGAAGTTCTTGACTTCATATTAAAGCCCTGTTTCATTTTACCTCTAACAAGATTTTGAATGTAACAAATTAATCAATCATCTGATTGTGCCACTGTAATCTTATTTGTTCCTCAGCTTTTACTTCAGTGAAACAAGAATAATCATAATTAGAAAAGGAAACAAGCAGGATGAATAGTAGCATTTGTAACTGTTGAAATAAAAGTGTATTTTTACTAAAGTTGCAAACAAAAATGGTGGAAATAGCTCATATATGAGCAGAAAAAAGAATTTTAGTTTCCTTCTAGTCTTTCTGTTTTCCAGTCTCAGGCTCTGCAGTTCCTTATCTTTGCTTTCTTTATATTTTCTGTCATTTAATTATTGCTTTTGACAATGAATTATAGCTTTATGAAACGTGCTACAGCATGACAACACAGTTTTTTGCATTTTGGTGTAAGAGTGGTTACCACTCCTGAGTTCCAGTTGGTCTGTTTGAGTCAGGTTCAAAATAACCACAAAATATCAAACTAAAAAAAGTCATAGTAACATATTTTAAAAGCACTCAGTCCAACATTTGAAAATACTGTGCAGCTTCTGTCCTATCTTCTACCCAAGAATGTCAAATAATATTCAAATATAAATGAATAAAGAGTCTGATATTAAGATTTAGATTAGAAGCATTATTTTTTAACTAAAAGTATTTTTAATTATTTTATTTTCAGTAGGAGGCATCCTTACTTTCTAAAGCTTTATGGGCTCAATCTTGAAAAAAATCCACTAATTTGAGTATTTTTGTTTTAATTCTTCTTGGATAACAGGAAAATATGACAAATACATTGTCTTTACAAAGCAGAAGAAGGTAGTCAGAGGAAGAAGCAATAAGGTTTCCAAACACCGTACTCATAAAATTCATTCAGCTTATCAAAATTATGTAGGAATAACACATCCATTTAGTTACCTTGCAATTTTCTCATCTGAAATGTAACATAGGTAATTAGTTGAGAAAACAGCGTGTTGTGTCATCTGTGTCAGTGCATCATGGCATAACAGTTCAGAACTGCAGTTTTGAAAAATGCTGCAAGAAGGACTTTCATAACACCATTTTTTTGTGTAATCCTAAAGGAGGTAGGTCAGAGGAAAAGCAAGGGAGGAGGGGTTTTTATTTATCTCTTACATAATACATTTTAATATATACCTTTCTGTAAAAGTGTGATTTGGGACATGTAGCTACATGGCCTCAGTGGCAAATTCTGGATTTTGAATATCCTAAAAAAAAAATCTAATTACTATATATTTTTAGGAGTCCTAAGCAGCCAGCAACTTCTCTTACAACACTCTTCTAAATGTATATAAATTGTGCATTCATAAATTGTGAACAAGTACATCATTCTCTTATAGCTAATTGAGTGTGCAGAAGTACCGTAAATCTGTAAAAATTTGTACTCTGACTGATAATTCAGATAATTCCATCCCTGAATTCTTATAAATTGGGCTAAGGGACACTTACATACTCTAAGGATGTCAGTATGATAGACATTGTCAACGTATACCCACCAGGTTCAACTCCAGGCAAAATAAAATTAAAACTGCCATTTCCTTCTAAAATCAAGCCTGACTAGACATAGAAACCTCATGGCTACTGCCTATATATTTGAGTTTCCATATTCATCTTAGAAATAAGATGAGCACCCTTACCAAAAGGCTATGGGCTGATTGCCAAGAGAGAAGGAATAAGTTGATTACCTAAAGTTATTCTACTGTGCACAAATTAATTCAAGCTTCACTGGGTGAAAGGGGGAGTATAAACAAAACTGGTCATGGAATTTCTCTGATGGGGTGGGAAGAAAAGCTGATTTTAGGTCCCTGAAACAATGAAGGTTTTGCATTTTACGCACTGAGTAGGAGAGTTTACAGCAGAAATAGTATAATGATAAGGGTTTTACCTAGATTTTCATTATATTAAAATTCAAACATTATATAACAAATGGAATTGCTGTGGACTTTTTTTACACAGGACTTGGAAAGAAGCTAAAGCTGCTCCTTGGATTTATTATTTGCTGCCTCTTTCAGCTGCAAATGTATGTAGTGGTTCATGGACAGTGCTTCAGTTCTGAGCCAGTTCTGAAAAGTTAGCAACTGGTATTGTAATAAAACTTAATTACTTAGAAGGCCAAACAAATGTGATAATTTAACTATGTGATGCAGCTTTGACTCTTAAACTTCTACTATTTACAATTCTGTAGCTTTTGGCAGATATCTTTCCTAATTCATGCTACATCTTTTTGTTTACTGCATTTACTGCATGTCATTTTCTCAGTGCAGTTTCTCACAGAGCAGTAGTAATCATTTCCTAGAAAAGGTTTTCTTGCATCATACCAATGACACAAAATTAAGACAAGCTCCATTGTATACTGGAGGACAAAATCCCAGTGTCTGGTTACACTCTGCCCAAACAGAGAGAAGGGTCCTCAGTAGATTATCCCTTGAATCTCTTTCAAACTGCATAACAGATCTGGAAAAGAACCAAATTCTTCTGTATCTTTCAAATAGTAACCATGGAACTGAGGAAGAGCAGTTGGTTGTCTGGTTGTCACACGGAGTTACAATGCACATGGAATCATAGAATCATTTAGATTGAAAAAGACCTTTAAGATCACAGAGTCCAACTGTTATCTCAGCACTGCCAAGTCCACCACTAAACCATGTGCCTAAGTGCCACACCTACATGAAATAAACCAAAACAGATAGACCTAGACCTGGGAATTTACCACAGTGCTCCCTAGTTTTGCATTTAGAATAGGTGTCAAATAAACTCCAAGTGAACTCTGCTGGTGATTTCATTCCAGTTAGTAATACTATTATCTTATTGTTATAGTTTACTTTCAAATGTGTTTCCTTTTTTCTAATACAGTGAATAGTGCTGAACTCAATTCAACAGATTGTATGAACCTGAAATAAGGATGTGCAATGTATTTACAATGAGGTCAAATTCTTTTAATATCTCTGAAAAGGAGCAAGCATTTCAGCTGCATTTCTCACATTCTCAACAGTAGTTTTCTCCTTTATTGCCAGTTTATGTCAAAGACATATGGTTTAGAAGAAGTGTCTCCCTTAGGAATACTTTTGCTTTCAATAAGAATTAGCACTCCATTTCTTCTCCAAACTCTTTCAAGGCTTTGATGTCTGAGCTGAGACACAGCATTCTTTCATCTTGACATTCAGTGAAGAAAAACATATTTTTATTTATTTAAATATATTTAGAAATAGCTTAGGTTAATTTAATTAGTTGTCATTTCTATCTTGACATTCATACTTCAAAGGTCATATTTTCCCAGCTGTGGTGGCATGGATATTTTTTAAATTAAAAATAAAATTAAACAAAAAAAATCTCCTCTCTTTTGAGATTACCAATTGCAGATACAGTCTTCATTTTAAAATGCATAAAAAGATGCAAAGAAAACTTAGTCTCTCCAGTAACATCAGTCAGCACTACTGGTTATGTTATTTTATTGTATTATATTTTTATTATTTATTTTTCATCATCTGAATTTTAGGCATGCAGCCCCAATACAGATGGAAAAGGGAGGTTTGTAACCCAGCTTAGCTAATGGAGATAGATCTATCTTAGAACCAAACATCACTCTGTATATTTTTCAACTCTCTCAGCATCATCAGCCTCTCTTCCTGATGTGGTCTCTGTGCAAAAAGGTAGGAAGTAGAGCTCTATGGAGTGTTTGATTCTGCAGTCTTGTCCTAATCTAGATCACTGAATGGTCCCCAGAGTAGTGATGACTCTACTGAAAATGCCTAGAATATATACAGTACTTAGTGTACAGCACCTGCTTCTTTAGCACATTTTTTTCTTTCTACAGTTACTGGGCTATCTACCTAAATATAAAACAAAATGCATTCCTGAGTTGATATTACCAGGTTCAGCTTTAATATAATCTGCAGTTGCATAATCATTTGCTTACAAGAGGGAAATCCAGTGTATCGGTACACTATACCTCAATGATTCACAGTTTTAAGCAACTCTGAAAATTATAATCAAAAATATTCATCATTACGTGTCAAGATTCATTTTAGTAGTATGTATAAGTGGTCTGGCTTTGGTAAGATATGATCCTCAGTATTTATCCAAATAAGTTGTCCAGATACCTAAATATGGACATATTATGAGTCTTCAAATTTAAAGGTGTTTTACAATTAGACATGTTTCATTTGGCACCAAAACCATTGTCTGCTGTTCTTCATTATGCACAGGAAAAAAAAAAAATTCTCTTCTAAAATTTCAACTGCTTATTCTTTAAAGATCTAAAGTGCTTAAAATGAGTTCCTCGTTCCTATATTTCAAATATTTTATGTATATTCCAAGGACTCCTTGTAAAAGAAGATAAACTGTTGAGCTAAAATTTTTCATGCCAAGTTTGAGAAGTAATATATAAAACAATTTGAAGTCACATATTGTAGCTAGTTCACATAATTTTCTTCTAATATAGATTCCTTCCTCCTTTTAACATAATTCAATATTCTTATGAGCAGAGCCTTATTAAGGACTCCTTTCACTTCAGTTTAAATTTCAGTAACCCCAGAAATATTTACCTGTATTGTCACTGCAAACCACCAAAATCAGCTGCAAATGCATGAATCAATACCATTCAGAGAAAACCCCAGTGTCCTACCTGAAATAGAGGCTTATCAATTTATTCCATATTTTATCATCTCCTGTTTCTGAGTATAGCATTCCATCTATGTTTAATCAAGAAATTAAATTACCATTTTAATAGATTGAGATACTATATCTGAGAGTGTGCAAAGATAAAAGCAATGAACAGCTCATTTAGATCCATTGATCTATGCAACTCATTTTGGACCACTAAAAAGTGAAGGAATCAATTACAGCCAGCAGAATCAGTTTATGAAAATGCAATGAAACATCCAGGGTAGATAGCACACTGAGTTAATAATTGACCATGCGCCATGAAGTATTAGCTGGAGCCTTGCAGACCTACTTTCATAAATAGAGTATGTTGTAAAAACAAGATTAATATTTCCAACTTTCATTATAGTTCATTCAGTATGAAAGAAACAATCTCAAATTAAGGTCAAAATACTGTTACTTCACTGAAATGCAATAAATTTCTTTTTATACACATCACTAGCAACCATAAGCAGTAGGTACAATCATTTGAAAGATTCTTTATGATAAACAATGCCCTAAACCATTAATGTAATCTAGAAATGGATTTGTGCTGGAAATCAGAATATCATCTCCCAAGACTTCTTACCTGTCTCTATCATAAGCACAAATCTGTTGTGTATCCAAATGAAGAAACAGAAAAGATAATATATCAGACATGAACAGGCCTGGAGAAATAGGAGAAAAGATAAAACCCAACATTTGTGACACAACTACTTGCATGCATATAAGAAAATATTTTACATTTTCTGCTGTGGCTATATGTCTTCTTAGTGTTAACATCAGTTTTGTTACCAGAAATATCTGTGTTGGTTTTTTAGTTTAGTTTTGTTTTGTTTTAATTTGAATTTTATGTTTATTTTGGATGGTAGAAGCTGTTCATGGGAATAAACAAAGGGTTAGCCCTTAGCATGCCTTGTCCATGATCTCAGTGAAGACTCGTCAGTTTCTCAGAGATGGCACTGACACATGAACTAGGATGAAATCCTCACATTCTTATGCCGGCCCTTCTCCCATGAAACACCTCTGTCATGCCAGTAAATGCACAATACCTTCCTCAGTTCCTTCTTCATTTCTTCTCTTGCATAAATGATTTCTGACGGTGATGATGAGTGTTTGTATCATGAAGAGAATCTGACCACAGGTATTTTATATTATGGATTTTCAATCATTAAGCCACATTTTATCAACAATTTCTGTGCTTCTGCTTGTAATCCAGTTCACTTTCAGGACATGCAGAGAGCCCTAGGTCCTCTACTGTATGTATTCCTCATCTGTCAGCACTAGATAACAAATGCATTCATGAGAGTGGCACAGATACCCATTGGCATCTTTCCAAATAATTTTAGGTTCTCAAATTCTCATCACACTGACTGATCTTTGGACATTCATCTTTTGCATGAGTGGCTATTTTTTGTACCACATCAAGAAGACTGACAGCCTTACTGCTTGTCATTGTGCAGTACAGTAGCTTACTGCCCCTGGATAAGCTGACCTGAGGCTTCCCAGTTTGACTAAGCTAGTGTCTGGTCCTGTTTGCTTTTTAGGATTTTCCTACTGCTGTGATCGGGTTTACTGGGGTACAAAAATGTCCTCGGTTTTGCTCTCCTTCAGCAAGTTTGTGTCATGTTGTTTTATTGACTTTAATGTTGTCCTATCTGTACAAGCTTATCTCCATACATTTGTAGCTCTCATCTCTAACTAATCTCAGCTGTAAACTCAAATTAGTTTATATTATTATTTCCAGTTTACAACAGTGCAGTGAAATCAGAATCAGACTTCATGATTGCATTGAACTACAGAATTTAAAAACAAAACCACATCAGAAGGGCATAAGAAAAGGAAAATATTAAACAAAACGGGTTTACGCATACTATTTGCAGTCATCATCTCTTCTGAAGCTGAACATCTGAAGGTGAATGTACTTATATATATAGATTTCTGGAGCAAATATTTTGCTGGAGTAGCAAACAGAAAGTTCAAGATGACAGATTACTTGTAAAGCCCACAGCTTGCTTATCACCAGCTCTGTCCTCCCTGCTCCATTAATCTATCCAAACCACAGGGCTAGAGGATGAAATTTTACCTTTAGCCAGGAAATACATCTTCTTTCTACTTGATTTCTGTTTGAGCTTGAATCAATGCATGTTTAAACCATTATGGAACCCCTAATAGCAAAGAGAGAAGGCAGAAAGTCCAGTCACTGTTCTTGCCTCTGTGTGCCTTTTACTTGATTTCATAAGAACTACTTTGAAACAGCTTTTTTTTTTATTGTCCATTTCTATTTTTTCATTTATAAATTTAGACAAGTATTTTATATCTCTCTCCTTTCAAAATGACAAGACTTTGACAGTAATTGCTAAGCTTCATCATATTTACATATGTTCCCCCTGAGTATCCAAAATAAGATTTTGCATAAGCTATTTTCAACTTTGAGTGGTCAGTGAAGTGACAGTGCAATCAAGAATTTCTAGAATATACAGCCTACACAGCCAGATTTTCTGATATTTCATTGTACAGAGTGCAGTTCAAGGATGCTGCCTAAATAAAGTATACTTCTACAGCATTCCTTAGGGAGTGCTGTCTCAAAGTAGCCTGAAGACCCTAACATGTATGTTAGTCTGTATCAAACAGAACTAAACCCAGAAAAATATTCAAGTTTACACTTTTTGTCACCTTTCCTCAGCTACTTTGGCAAGAAGAATAGTGTGCAACATATTAATTCATGCACTGCTTCTGTGCCATTCCTGCACAGGTACCATCTTTGTTGCAGTGTTTGCACAGCTTTTCTGGCAAAGTTCATCTGTGCTTTAATACCATATAAAATTGCTTGACTTCCACTTAATTCTGGGTGTGTCAGACAAAAATAAAGCATTTAAAGAATATCAGCTTGATAAAATATCAACTTGATAAAAGTATTTTCAATTATCTGCTTTGGTACAAGTGATTGTAGAACATGAAAACCATCTGTTACAGCTGGCCTTTCAAGTTGGAATGGCGTTTGTGACCTTACTACGAGTTGGCTACCTCTATTACATTAAAATGCAACTGCTTGTAAGAAGCAGCGTCCCTCAGTTTTTTTCAGAAAAAAAAAAGAAAAAGGCATATCATAATGCATTTTTTCTGAAGTTACAACTTAGAAAAGGCTTGTTTTAACAAAGTATATGTTGCGTTTAGAATTTGAGTGCTTACTTGTGGACACACATGGAAAATTGGAAGAAATGTAAATTTATGACTGCTAATATGGTTGAACTGAGCATTGTGCATGTAAACTTGGAGTATGCGTTTGAGTACTTTCATACAGATACACAAGTATAGGTGGGAGGGGGTTACTTAGGCAGACAGTTGTTTATTTATCCACTTTGACAGTTGTAGTGTCGTGTAATGGGGCACAACATCCCATATAAGATGGGGTGATTTATAATTCTGTTGCTTTTACTTTAGCTGCCAACACATCTGAGAGTTATCGAGCTAACACTGGACTGTGCTATGGGCTGTTACCGTTTGTGCTTTTTAGATCTGTATGTTTACAAGTTATAAAATATACTGGATATGTTAAGATACCTATTTACTATTAAGATACGGTTATCACAACTGGTAGTCTTTGGGTTATAAGGCCTAGGTCTGTGAAATGATTCTCTTCCAAGTCTGTTATTGCAATAACTAAAGAATTACTCATTCCTAATATATTTACTATATTACTATGTAGGTCTGGCATTTGGTTGGAGGTAGGATGGGCTGATTTAGGTTTTCTTTCAATAATACAGTCAAAAAACACTATTAGTTAAAATATAAGTTATATTGTGTTGTTTCTTCATGGAAAAGTCAAGGAGAAAAGGGTTAAGGTCACTGAAAGAACCCATAGAAATGTGGCCTTAAAATAGATATGCAGAGTTTGGAGACTTACTGGACAGACTGTACCCACATATTTTGTGCAATTTCTGGAAGAAAGGAAACAGAAGCTATAGGTGTAATTGCCCAGTCTAAATATAAATATTTTAACTTTGATAAGTTATTCTTTCTCACAGATAATAATAACAAAGCCTGATGTAGTACTCAAATAATGAAGGAACAGAATAGCAAATACTATTAGTTCAAAATAATTAGTATTCACCAAGATAAAAAGTTAATAGATTACTGTTTTTTTCCTGTGCTTTTTTATGATCCTAACATAACAGAAACTGGTGATAGATGATAGGGTACAGTAATGTGTATTGTAATTTCCCTTTGTCAAAAAGGGCAAACAATTCTGAAATCTGGAATCTTTCAGAACACTATGTGGTTAGGGTTTTTATTGTTGTTATTGTTTGTTTGGTGCTATTTTTTAAATATTCTAGTAGCTCCATGCACAGAAAAATACACATTATGCCTTTTTGGTTTTCCTCTAAAAATAAAAGTATGTGACTTTTTCTCCATTATTGGCCACTTAGAAACAAGTAGAATACTTACTGTTTGGTTATTTTCACAGGTCTCAAATGCAAAGAGTTATAACTCACATAAAAACTAATACAAAATACACACGTTAAATCTGATTTTTTTTTTTTTTTTTTTCAGCAGAAAGCATGTTTGGGGAAAAGTCACAAAAAGATGTATAATCTTTCAGCCAGTGAAATTCTTATCTTTTTAAGAAACCTTGAAGCCAGTTTAAGATAACTCTTTTCTACCTCTTTGCATGTGTAATTGTCAAAAGGCATCCACTACAATTTAGATGATATGCATAAAGTAGCAATAACAGTAAAATAGATAATATCTCAGTACCAAACACAGATATGTATCATGGTTTATATAGGAATCTATCTTATTTGCAGTGATATAAAATCCTCACCTCTAAGGGCCAAAAAGACACAGACTGTGTAACCTTAAAATTATAGCCTATGAAAGATTATTGTCAATTCTCAACATCAAATCAGGATTACTCTGCCATTTGGGACCCTAGAACCTTCATTTACTTCCCCCCCAACACCTTTCTTTCTTAAAATTATAGTCCCTTCAGAGCAGTTGGAATAAGGCAAGTCCTCACAGAGAAGTTTGATAATTGAGAGTCATGCAGATGAAGCAGTCAAAAATGTAAATTAAATATAATGTAGCAAGTGTATGTCATCGTGAATATGTACTGTCTGAAAGAGAGAGAGAAAAGTGCATAGAAGCTTTCTGCTTCTGTGCTGCTTTTAGAGTACAAGTCCCTTGTGGCTGAAACACTGCACAATTTTGGTCCTCAATAAATATTTATGGGAAGCATTCCTTAGTTCCTGCAGTTTTGTAAGTAACAGCAGTTTTTTTGTATCACTGACATTCCTTTTACACTCTGTTATCTTATCTCTCACAGGCCTAATTCCAGTATTTTGTATGGATGATCAGCTTTCAGCAGCTGCTCTAAAGACCAAATTAAAGTATCAAATTTCAATGGACTGTAGTAAATACAAATGTTCCAAAGTAATTCTCCTAGTGTGCCCATTAAAAATTTTAAATGCATGTAAACATTAATAAATTACTTATAATATTAATAATAATCTTGTTTATCATAACCTACTTGAGATAAAAGCTGAAGGAAGAATGGCAATGACCGTGTAAGAAAAATATTGAGGTGGGCACCACTGTGGCAATAAGGATGAGTCATTGCCCAAAGAAACTGAGCTTAACCTAGAGTTTCTGAGACTGTATCACTTCCTGCAAGGGCAAAGCAAATATGCTGTGTATGTAGAGCAAGCCTGGCATTGCCACTTGGCTCTTTCTCACCAGCTGATTGCCTTTCCATATGCACAGCAACCATTTCTTCTGCATGGCTTTATAAGGTGAGGACAGAACTGCTGCTTCCCAAATCCTAAAATAAAATTGCTATTGTCACTCAATGGAACTTGCAGGAGATCCATTCAAACAAATCAAAAGATGTGTTTCTTTACAGAGTAGGGTAGTGGTCTGACTTGTATATCCTCCCTAAATAGCATCACTTACTTTGTTGCAGCTGAAAACCAGCATGATTACACAGGCTGCAGCTGTTTGGAGTCACTCAGCCATAATGCTTTTATATTCTTCTACCCCCAGCTTTTTCACCAACTGAAAAACTTGCTGTTTGAGATTTTTCCCATATCCCCCATGATTTCTTGATGAAGACCCTCAGCTGAGGTCTTTCCCTCTACTTTGGAAGCAAACTGGAATTTACTTCCTGTTCAATGTGCAAATAAGGCAGTAGGAACCCAAGAAGAAAAAGGTTTACTTTGTATGAAGTGGAAAGTAAGAGGGAGACTGAAAGAGGAATAAAAAAGGATATGAATGCAAAAATAATTTCCAAATGCAGTGACTGTGCTGTAAGAGAGAAAAGGCATTGCGTACATTTCAGATGCAGTGTACACAAATCAGCTTGGATTAAGAATTATAGGAGTTAGGGATGCTTTAGATCAACCCTCTTGTCTTTTCCCCCTGATGAATTGTCCCTCTATCCCTCCCTATATTCAGCAGATTCAGCGTGGCATGTGCTGGAAAAGGACCTGCTATTTATCAAATTAATTTTGAACATGCTGAATCTCCAGCCTGCTTGTGGGTATGTGAAAAAGTACACACAAGTGCCTCACACTTATCTTTTCCCACTTATTCCAATTTATTCTTAAAGGAGCAATTTACCTGACAGTTTGCCACTCACCAGCAATTCCCAAATAACAGTATCTGAAATATCTCACACACGCACTTAATGCAAGTATAATATGGGATCCTGAATGGCACAGTTTTGTGTTATTTGGTAATTTTAGAAAAGCACCAAACAGTTAATAACTGTTGCTACAGGATTTATGGGAAAATCCAATACCATTTTAATCTTCTCTAATTAACCTTGGTGTAACCCAGAATTAGCTTCTGATTTACTGTAGCTTACTGAATGCTTTGGGGTAGAATAAGTGGCAAAGAGATCACAACACTAACGTACATTTTAGTCTTTGAGTTGAATGAACATTATGGCTTTGATTCTCATGTTATTTACTTCAGTTTTAAACTGATGTGTGTCCATTATGACGACACTTTTCTTAATCCACAGCAAATTTAGCTAGAAGGAAAACTAGGCGTGCAATGCTGAGTTAAACAATCCAACATCCACACTGTATAGCCTTTGCATTTTATTTCAGAGATAGGTGGGTTATTTCCAATACCTGCCGATCTCTACTTTTAATCAGATCTCATTTCTGTACAATTATCATTTCAGGCTTCTGTTGATTGCTTTTTCTAGGCATAATGAATAGAAAGAAACACTATCTCATTGTGCAGAATATTGGATTGGTTGGTGTAATAGTCTTAGTTCTATTTTTTGCCTTGCTCTTTGAAAAGTTAATTTTCTCTTTCATCAAATAACTAGCAGACTACTAATAGCATATAAGGTTTTAGAGGGATTTGCATTAAAGAGTGCAGCTGAGTGCCTTATCTACTTTTGGAACCAGAGTGACATATGGATGCTCTTTTGCTATTGAACACCTAAGGTAAAGTTTAACACTTGCTGCAAGCCCCTTTAGTTTTAAATTCATGGAATAAATATATGGATTAGCTCTCCCTGAAGCACACCCACAGCATGGGGAGGAGGTGATGGTGCTAGGACAGGCTTTGCAACATCAAGCTGCATGTTCAAAGCCTCATCAACAGAGCAGAGCCACTCATTCCAGTTTGAAGTTCAGAGAGATCCTTTAAGTTACATGCCATTATATTGAGCCCTTTTTTACAGTGAGCAATAAGAGCCCTGAAGAAGAGAACCTTTTGATAAACATGATGCGTTTCATTTGGTGGACGGTGTCTGGGCCTCTACGTGCACCAGAACATGAAGAAACAGCATCAGAGAGACCCAGTGACTAAGATTTTCTTCAGTCAAAGTAGCAAGGGAGGGACTAAGTATGACCCTGCCATGTGTTTTATTCTTTTACTTTTCAAATAATAGGGCAAGACTGTGCCTGGTACACAGGCAGTCTGTCCCGTTCAGCATAATCTGTATAATACAGCCCTCATCAGTTCTGAGCATTCCCAGCAGTACAGACGTGGTGGGGAACCCTCCAAAAGCCCCGATGCTTCAAGGAGTAGACCCCAAATCTATTTTAGACTGTGAAGCTATAGGTCTAGTTTTTCCCCAGGAATACTATTGGCTACTGTCCTTCAGTAATTTGGTGTACATACTATCAGCCAATTCTTACCATTTTATTAAATCCAAATTCACAACAGAGAAAAACTTCAAGAATACTCCCTCATACGACATTTGCAATTCATACATTGAATAATCAATAGCTGCTAAGCTGTGTTACATCTGCTTACACTCTATATGTTCTAACTTGAACACTCTAACTTCAAACTGAAACTGAGAACACAGGAAAAGCACAACAATTCCCTGTCTCCCTGAAAAAGGTAAAGAATACTTACTAAACTTATTTGGGAGTAGATTTCCTTACATCAGTCTCCATGTCATGCCACGGTGTCTGGTTAGACATCCTGTTGCTATCCCTACATGAAGTCTAAGACAAGAATCAAACATGCCTGAATAAGTATTGTTTCTGTACTTCTGTCACAGAGATCTAATGGATGGGTCCCAAATTGATGAGTATGCTCCTTCCCCAAAGCCTTCTCACACATCATAATCCTAACACTGACCCTATACTTTGCTCTGGTTCAGTGGAACCTGAAGGAACGTAATACCATATTTTTCATGGATTTCATGGATTAATCTAATAACTATTGTGTTAAAACTCACAGTCATTGGTCTATACTGAATTTTACTGAAATGTACTCTATTTTTAAATAAACTCATGGTTTTACATCTGTGTCTTACTAAATATAGCACTTACATCATTCCCACCTATCACAAGAGCTAAGGGCCCTTCAGTGGCTCCCAGGGAAATGACATTTCTTATTTTTTCACAGTGTAATGTAATGGAAGCTGTCCTAAAGTAACTCAAGGCTTTCTCCTCTAAGCATTTCCATTCAAATTACATACATGTTATTTACTCAGCCCTATTTATTATACAAATGACAGTGCTTATCTGAGACACAATTCAATGATTCCAGACCAAATGATGCAGTATTTAAGTAGCATAAGTAACTCATAACCTTAAAGAGACTAGAAGAAATTCTAATAATGGTCCTGTTCGCAACTACTGATGCTTTTCATTTCTGCTACTCCTGAACATGTCAACACAATGAGCTGTTGAACATTAAGTGACATCGTGTCATACTAACAGTAACTATTCCAAGCGTCGGCAGGAAGCCTACAGAAAGAAATGCTATGAACATTTTCTCACTGCAAATACATGCTTTTTGAAAATATCTTTAGTGTTACTGTGTTTTCACACCATGCTAGCTAGCAGTGCACATGCTAAGCAATTACTCATGTTAAGCCAAGACTGAAAAATAGTACAAGGTAAGATGAAGGAACACTTCCAAATGTAACAGAGGAAGTCCTCTTTCATAGCATTCTCACCTTATAGGATACTTCTCTAAACCTTTAGTCTTTGTGAGACTGAACACTTTTCATATCATTAATTTTCTCTAAACACATTTTCAGTACTTTTATGTGATGTTAATAAAAGCTGAAACACTAGTTTTCAGAAGTCATACATCAAAGCTGTTCCTAACCCCAGTTTAAGCTAAGATGGCTTCAATACCATTTAAAAAAAATAAACATTACAGTAACTTCCTTGATTCTGACATGTCTCAGTTACAGTAGGGAAGCAGAAGATGTATGAAGCCAATTCTGATCAACTGTGTTCACTGTGTATTACAGAAATCACCTGAAAGAGGGCAAGCTGTGTACTTATGTATTAAAAGAATATCTACTAAGTATTTAGTAAGTTATTTAGTAAGTTATTTCAGCTCTAAGAGTCCTGACAACAAAAATTATAAAGTAGTATTTTGCATCCAAAGGGTGAGAAAGCTAGGGGCTGACATTTACTGTAACCACTGCTAAATAAATGAACACAGCTAGAATCTTTCAAAGTACCAGTGCTTGAAATTTATTGTCTAGCTTAGGAAAGAAAATAATGAAACTTTACAGTTCCCTTGGTATTTTATTTTCTTTCCTTCTTGAGTTTATTGACATATAAGCATTATTATTAATAATAGCAATTCAGTGTAAATTAAATTTGGCTTAATTATACTTAATTAACTTTAACACTTATGTACACAGTGATACCTGGGGTATTGATTCCTGGTTGCTAGTTTTTTCATTTTCATTTTTAAAGTAACATGCTACATTTCTTTGTAAATTTTATTCTCAGATGTTACATGTTTGGAGACTATTGTCACAGTAATTTATATTATTTAAAATAATAATAATAAATGGGTGGTTTATGGTTGTGTAATATGATGTTTATATGCTTGTATTCATTGCATTTCACAGTTTGAGTATTAAGTGACATTGGCCTCATTTCCCCCTGTTCTTTACTTGTTTGCTTTATTTCACATAATGTACAAATAATTAAAATAACTGTAAAAGATTTTAAAAATACATTCTAAATGCAAGGGAATATGACTTTCACAAATGAATTTTACAAAAGCAGTCATTTTCCATTACATGAGGAATGTGTCTCTTTTCCTTTTTAATGAAGTACATATTCTTGTAGCTACTACTATGCTGCTTGCTTAGAAATTTTCCTAAGACATGAAGCATAGTAATATTTAATTAGATACTTAGCTAGAAAACAGAGGTAAAAAAAAATTCAACCATTATAAAGTGTTACAATATTGGAAGACCTGGGTTCTGAGTGTTCTTAGACTGCAGCTACCTAGTGCTAAAAAAGCAGGACTCACCGTACAATACCTTGTTATAATAAGGTACTCTTGCTTCTTGATAGACGACAATAAATTTATGGAGGCAAAAACTATCTACCATATGTTCTGGTATATAAAAATGTTTAACAGCTAACTAAGCACATGAATTTCTTGTGAGATAGTGTTCACTACCCTTTGTTTATGATATAATTAAATGCTTTGAGTCATGTTAAATAATTCTTGAAATCATTCAAGAAGTGCTGGAAAAGGAGTTACTAGGAAGACTATTATTAGCTGGTCACATTATTTACCTTACCTTAAGTCTGTATAAAGCCTTTAATGGCCAGTTATGTTGAATGGGAAATATGATATTTTTTCCTACGCATTTTTCCTCAAACCAAAAATGATGACTGGCAGACTTTCTACTGCTGAAGCATTTCGTATTTTTCCAGTGGCAATAAAAATATAAAACATTCCATGAAATGCTAGGCAATTGCAATGTAAAAGAGAATTACAAATAACATATTCCTGATTGTAGTATATGCCATCCAGATAAAAGGCAAACTGGACTTTCAGTAATTCACTATACCAGTAAAACAATGTCTATTAAATTTTTATCCACTTTTTACAGTCGACAGATACTTTTCAATAAGCATTTTTCACTATTATAGTACAAATTGTTTCTCATACAGCAGTGTCTTCCAGCTTAGTTGCAGCTAAGAGGCTGCAAACTGTGTCTAAACCAACAAAGTGCGTAGCACCCAGGAAACTTAAGGGTGCTTAGTATCTTAAAATAGCAGATCCAATACTATTGCTGCCTCACTTTTAGATTATTAAATATAATAAGTTTATTTATCCATCACAACTGGAAGGCAGCTAGAAAATGCCTGTGCACATTCCAGGAGATGCTATTGATCTGTTCCTTTTCTTCAGGGACTAAAGAACATCCAGATCTGTTAGGCACTCCAAGGATGAACAACAGAGATCTTATGCCCTTTCAAATACCTTTTGGGAAAGATTTTATATTACTTCCAGACTGAGTAGGAAAAAGGGGGGGTGTGTGTTTGCTTTCTAAGTGTTTTACCATCTGTGAAATAGCTTACCTGAACTTCAGACTGAAATAACAAAAGAAGGTAAACAGGCACACAGAGGTGAAGTGACCAAACATTACCTTTGAGAATTGGAGGTTACTTCAGAGCTCCTTCAGGCTGGTCTTTCACTTCTCAGTTGCAGGGCTGGCTGGAAAACAGCCTTAAAAAGAAAAAGGACAGGCACAGATTCAATGGGTAGTGTCCACTGCACCCTGACAGGATGTAGAGCACTGAAGTCTATCAGTATGCTGAATACTTCTGACTTTGGCTAGAGGTTCCAGTGTGATCCTGATGAATGCTTTGTTGAAACAATCTTATTAAAAGACTAAAAAAAAAAAAAAGTCTGAGATTTTACATACTTGTAAAGATTAGGTGTAAGAATAAATGTATTAACTGTGGAAAGCTTGTGTAGTGTCTATTAGAAAAAAGTGTGAGAACTGATTTCAGGTATTAAAACCAAGTACAACTAGCACTAAATCTTCATAGCTATTTAGCTCCTCCACAAGGTACTTCATTCAACTGACAGCCTACCGTAACTATCATGTTATTGTAGCATAGCATAAAATATTATCAAAAAAACATTTACAGAAAGTAATTATTATAGTATGATAATTGTAACATAGTCTTGACATTATTTCTTTCTATTTTCTACTAATGAAACATAACTGACAAAGTTTCCAGTAGACTTAATACTTCTATTTGTCTTGTGTCATTCTCTGTAGTCACTAGAAAGTCAAAGTAAAAGGTGTGGTATTATGACAGAATAAGGAAAGCAGATACAAAGCTGATCTATATCACCATTTCCACTGTAAGAAATATATACATTAATAACACCAAGAAGTTTCTAATTTCTAAACTAATTCTTTAGTTCAAGCATACGTAGAATGTGTATTTACCACTAGCTCTGTTAGTCTGGCATATGAGAGTGTAGTCTTGCTTAAAAAGAACAAATTGCTAAATTTTTACAAAGTCAAAAGTACTTTAAGCTATAGAGTGTTTTACATTTTTCTTCCTTTTTTTTTTTTTTTTTCTTCCTTCTTCATCTGGAAGATTTGCTATACCTATTAGATTTTTTCCTTGGTAAATGCACTTTGTGAGACTGAACACTTTTCATATCATTAATTTTCTCTAAACACATTTTCAGTACTTTTATGTGATGTTAATAAAAGCTGAAACACTAGTTTTCAGAAGTCATATGGCTGGCACAACCTACAAAGATGTCAATTCTAAGTGACAGTCAACACATTGCAGGATGAAACCATATGTTTATACTAAAAACAGAGAGGAATTTATTACAACAAAGTCTTTAAGAAGTGTATGCATTTGACTAAGCTATTGCCCATCTTTGACTAGATTCAGTCAAGGCAGATAGACTTTGTCGTGGTTTAAACCCAATCAGCCATAAATCAGAACCACGTAGCTCTCTCTCTCTCCTTCCCCTCCTTAGTCCCCCCCGGCTCCCAGAATGATGGGAAGGAGAATCGAAAGAATGTAACTCCCACGGATTACAGATAAGAACAGTCCACTAACTAAGGTATAACACAAATCACTACTGCTACCACCAATAATAATAATGATGAAATAACAAGGGGAGAGAATACAACAGCTCACCACCCCATCGACCGACACCCCAACCTGACCCAGCAGAGAACTAGCCCTTCCGGGTAACTCCCCCAGTTCTACCTCCTGGGCATGATGTGCTGTGGTATGGAATACCTTCTTGGCCAGTCTGGGTCAGGTGTCCCATCTCTTCTTCCTCCTGGCTTCCCCTCCTCCCTGGCAGAGCATGAGGCTCAGAAAGTCCATGGTCAGACTAAACATCACAAAGTCACAACTGAAAACATTGGTGTTATCAGCGCTGTTCCAAGGCTGAAAGTCAAAAAAACAGCACTGCACCAGCTACTGAGAAAGAGAAAAAAATGACTGCTATTGCTGAAACTAAGACAGACTTATATATTAAATCAAAGTTTTAGTATCAGTAAACCAGATACAATCTTATGATGGAGCCAGCTGCCACCCATATGTGACTTTCCAATAATACTGAAGATATTTTTCAAATATAAATGCAATAATGATTATTTTTTCTTTTAAGATAAAGCCTAAAGAGAAGAAGTGAAGAAACTGGAAAAACACATTCCAATACTTTAGATAGGAAAAATTAAAATTATTAGTAACAATTAACTGACATATTATATAATAAAATGATTTTTCTAACAGTAAATGGTATTTGTTGAAACTTTACTACTTTTACTTTTCTGGCCAAAATAATTAGAAGGATAATGGCTGCAACTTTAGACTCTATGCTTCAATGTGTTTGCATATTGTACCTCTACTGAATTTATTCAAGGCTCCACATGGAATTTGATCTCCAGGAAGGGCAGAACAGTGAGATTCATCCTTTTCAACTCTGAGAAGAAATGCTAGTCTGAAAGTAAGATGAAGACCATAGATTCAATTTAATTTTCAATATATTTTCCAGGCTGATAAGAGAAATCAAGTTATGTTATTATAAGTAAACCAAGCTGCATTCCTCTGAGTTTAAAGAAATGTGTAGCAATATGGCCTCAAGCCAGTGATGTCATCAAGTCTTAATTGCTTTGTTTATAACATCTTTCTACAGCAATGTTTTAGTGATGTATTTTCTTGGCTATATATTATTTCTGGAAGCTTTCTAGCTTTTATTTCTAGAAAAAGAGTATGAGATAGTATAGCTTCAGTATCTGATTTATATTTAACTAGTAAACAAGTGAGCCAGGAATAATGCACATTTTATCTGCATTGATAACTGTCTCACAAAAAGAATAACAACAAGAGAGGTATATACAGCATGGATCTGCATGTCCTGATCTGAAACTGCCAGGCCCCAAGTGTTGATTTTGGTCCTGAAGTGCGTCTGCATAAATTTATTCTGCTAAATTTGTATAGTACCTGAAGTAAATAAATAAGGCAAAGCTGTGTATTCCAACACTTCCCATTTTTGAGACTTTTCTTGATTGCATGCAACTTTTCTGAAATTTAGCTCTTTGGATAAGCCCATCCTACTTACCTGCATTTTCTATATAGATGATTTCTTTGTTTCTGATGAAGGAGGCAGGGAAGTTAATGTACTATGAGGCTTCACAAGAAGTGGTTTACCAATCCTTCATCTGAAATTTGGCAGGAAGTTGTCAAAGGGGAGTTTGTGTCAATCCTGTGAAAAGTCACCCAAATTTTGATAAAACAGTAAATCTTAGAGTCAATGTTCATGAGGGAGCTAGTGGAAAGTGTCAACTGGTATAGTGTTATGGACTTTTCTATACTTTGTCAGTTCAGCAATACCTTCAATGCCTATCAATATGATCTATGCCTTAGACCCAAAGTAGTTTACGTTTTGGTTTTTTTTTTCCTTTTTAATATAGTTCAACTGTTAACTCCAAGCATCACTCTCTTCATTCATGCACAGATTTAAATATCTAGGTTTTTAGAGCATCCAACTGCTGGGCTGTGTTTCAAGGAAATTGAACTCGCACTTCACCAGAGACAGCTCTGAGGTAAATATTCAAGTGTATCATTATATCGTCATTTAGAATAAGACTTTAATCCTATCAGAAGTAAAATTTCCGAACAACTGAGTGAATTAAAATACAGCCAGTAAGCTTTTGAAATTACAGGATATCTAGCTCCTTTTCATCCATTCCTGACTGTCATTTCCTAGTAAAAGCTGCACTGAGTGATATTTGTGCAGTTGGCATGAGACCATGAAATCAAAGCTCAGTTCACTGTACATTAGGTGTGAGGCTTTCACATAAATGTATTCCTTCCACTGAAGCACATCTTCATAGATCCTTCAACCATGGAGTAGCTTCCAGATGGAGTGGAGGTTTCCAAGATAAGGCAATAACTTTTCTGGTTAATAATAAAGTAACATCTAGATGAAAGCTCATTTTTTCCTCAAGCCTTCTGCATATGATTCATTGCTCTTTTGCAAGTGAAGCTTCATTTTTATGACCCAATACAAGCAGTGATATTTCATAAAAGTGTGAAGCTCATGACATTGACAATCTTTACTTATTCTGTCCTTGAATACTGTTATTTTTTCTGCATTTGTGTTATGGATATTTTAATTTTTAAATAATATGTTAGTCTGATATTATAAAAATAATTTTTTTATTTTTACAACAATTTTTTTAATACATTCCTTGTTAAGAAGCCAAATAAAAAATTGATGAATTTTTATAGAAAGATCCTAACATAACCAGTTTCAACAAAATAGGCAAAAGAGATTCCTTTGTGCTTTTTTTCCCCTGGATTTTCCTAACTTTCCTATATGTCATTATAAATCAAAGTAAATTAAAACAAGAAGGAAAAAAATATGTTTTTGTTCTGTGATAACTTGCATGAGCTTATCCTGTCAAATTTTGTAATTTACAATTCCAGTGCATATTTCTGTTATTGCTTTTCTCTCTATTCCTGTGTTAGACATCCACAAAAATAAGCAAATATTAAACTAAAATCAAAAGATTCAAACTTCAAAAGCGGGACTTTATTTTGTGATCTAAATCTGAATTTTAATATTGCAATCTCTGAAGTTCTATTTAACACAGGTAGTACACTTCATAATTCCTAAAAACTCATTTAAGTCTATTGAACGAATGCAGTTTTGTTCCTGCAAATATTCAGGCATGACTCTTTTTCAGCATCAGTGCAGCTTTTATGTTGTGTTTTTCCCAGTAAGATCAAGAAGCTGAGGATTTCTGTTATGTCTCTTGGGACTTTGAGTAGCGATTCTCAGAATATAACTGATAGAGTTAATTCCTCGAAAAATGAATTAATTTGATTTTTTTTCAGTTTCAGACACTGAAGGGAAAAGTGGCTTGGATACCCTCAGAGCTACAGGTTTGACATATAGAAGGATATGAATGAACCCACAACTTCATCTTCCTTTCCAAAGAAACATGAAGTACTTTTAGCAAAGGGTAATGTTAACACAACAGTGTTGATAGTTTCTGAAGATAAGGGCCAGCTGTGTCCACAAAAGAAAGGCTGCCTACTTTCTTGATCAGGCTACAGGGTATGTGGATCCATATACTTAAAGCTCTTCAGTAAAGTACTTCACTGACTTCAGAAACATAGAAAAAAAATGAAAAATCACTTTGGTTGTCATTTACATGTTTAATATTAGTAGTGGAGGTACATTTGAAATCTTGGCCTAAGAGAGGAAATACCACATATTTTGCAACTGTTATAGCTTAGAGCAAAATCTACTCTCAGATCCATGTAGCAGTCTTCATATGAATGTATTCACCTTCTCACAAGGCTGAGTAAGCTCATGGGAAGATGCAGCTCTGCACATTATCTTTGAAGTTATAAAGTGTCCAGAAATATCTAGTGTTTTTCATAGCAAGGGAGTGTAAATGCATTTTATAAAGCTCTAGTCAATTCCTAAATAATGTTAATACACTTTTGAATGCCTTTGATAAAGAGATAATAACCCCTCTGTTGATGCAGGGATGTATTGGGACTAAATTATTGTTGTGGGTCATTAAATTATGTAGGGTTCTTGTGAACGTCTATCTACAGGCAAGACAAATCTCACCTGTGGCCTGAACCAGTGACTTCAAAGCTGAATCATTGATCCAGTATTCCAATTAGCTCTCTTTTTGTGGGTGGATAATCCTTTAACATCAGGAAAAACTTGGACTGTCTCAGCTTGATGCCCATTTTTATCACTGCCAACAGTTGCAATCAACCTACAGTCCCTGCAGCAAGCAGTTCCAGAAGCTATTAGTGTTTTTACAGATCTCAACAGACAGTGTTGCTGCACATTTGCAAACAACTGTTACATATGATCAGTGTCAAACCAACCTACTAAACGAAAAGATTCTGAGGAGGAAGATTTAAGGCATGAGAATAATAGTGCTACTGGAAAATATTTATTCCCTTTTAAAGTGACTACTGTCTTTTCCAACATAACATTTTAATTTTTCTTTTACTATAAACTGAAAGTGGTTTTGATAGGAGTTCTAAATAACACATAGCTATTCAATATTCCTGAACATGGAGGTAAATGTAAGTAGATCTATAAAATCAAAGAATGCTGGCAAACTGAATGCTGCTAAGCTCACTTTTTTACACTGATAAATGACTTTCATGATTTATCATAAAAAATATTATAAAGAAAAATAAACTCCAGTATATGTAATTTAAGAACATTATGCTATAATTCTGATATTCTCTCAATCTTTTTTGGATGCACTGTACAGCTTAAAGCTGACATTTTCCAAATCCTTTTTCATGATATTCAAAATACATATCATGTACAGCGTAGGCCCTAAAAAGCTGACCTAAAAGAAAATTCCCTACTGTGTTAGCTACATTAGGCTTAATATTAACATATTACAAAGTAAAGGAAGACACCTGTAGGCATTTTAATTTGAGGACATCATTTAAGCTTGCATCCAAAAGCTGTGCTCAGAGTCTGAAGCTTCATCCCTATAATGGATTTAGGGTTTGTTATAAAATGCCAGGATTGTGTTGGATCCTTAGTGTTACAGCTCTGGTACTTAGGGCTAAATGAGAACTGTAATTAGGATGCCTTAAGGAAAGCAGAAACAGAGAATAGTAGCACACCTCATCAGTGAACAAGTTTCCACTCACCCGCAGTTATTCTGAACTGCTGTCTTATTCTGCTCCTCAACCCCTCTTTCCCCACTGGAAGATTTCCTCTTTTGTTGCTTTGCAGAGAGACAACGACTGGCATGGCTTTTTCCAGCATCTGTCTGGCTCTGTCCTCTTGCTATACACTTATGGAAAGAGGTGAAATAAGCCCATGTGCTGCTTTTCCTTCTCCATACACTCTGAACCAGTCTGAGCCTGCAAATAAGATGATCTTTGATTGTTTGAGGAATGGTAATACTGTGTCTGGTTAATCCTAGTCTTCAGTATTTTCAGTCTCTGCAAGTCACATTAGAAAATCTGTCTGATTATACGAATGCTTATATCCTAGTATCAGTTAGGATTTTGCTTTAAACATTAAATATTTGTTAGCTGAATGTTATCTACCTCCTCAGCTGCATAATAGCCTTTCCATTATTTACTATGATATCAACTTTCTAGTTGTCCTAAGGAAATGCGCTTCAGAAAAATAAACATTGCAGTTACTAAACTGTGAGGTTTACATCATAATAATTTAGCAACAAAGAACTGAATTCAACTAACAGTGTGGTTGTGCCGCAAGGGAAAAACAATCTGTAGCAAGACATCAGATTGGTTTCAGGAAAATAGCTGAAAAGCCCGTGCCAAAGAATGCTGCTGCTGCTGCATTGTGTTTGCATTTCTGTGATGGGATTTACATAACTCAACATGACATTATATTGGCTAAGACACAAATCTAGTCTTTAATCCAACAAGATGCACAGAGCTTCTTGTGTTGTGTCACCAAGATCCCCTCTGCCAGGCTTCAGTATCTTGCCCAGCCAAATACAATCTTTATGCATATTTATCCATTTAATACTTGCTGCATGTTACCCACTGCCTGCATGCCCACAAAGTTACAGTATACATATATAAGATGCTCTCCTTGCAGACTAGTTATTTGCCATTGATACATAAGCACTGAAATAGCAATTGCAATTCTGTTTACATGGTGAATGAAAATACATCTTTCCTTTATTGGATCATCATTGCCCCTTTAATCTTTCTGCTTTCTTTCTTTTCCCTCATATTTACTGGCACCTAATGAGCTTTCAGCAAGAACACTGTCAGAATCACAATCTGTCCATTAAACATACCAGCAAAGATGCACTTCTACAAAATGCTAATGAAAAATGCAATTGAAAATTTGTGCTGTAGACAGAGCTCTGGTTCTTGTAGGCTGTGTAATAACTCTGAAAGAAAATACTTACTTGATATTACACTGCTCAAGTTTTGCTAAAAACTTCACAATTCTTGTTGCAGTCCTTCATTGATTCTTTGCCAAAAAGGAAAATGCAGTCCTCCTGAGGAAAAATGCATGCACAAATTTGTTTCTAAGCTTACAAGTTATGAATAGCAATATCAATAATATCATTCAGGTGGTCAGTGTCACCTGACAACTGACATAGGAGCAAATTACAATTTTACTAGTCTAGTGTTTGATCCTAAAACTGTGTTTGTATTCAAGTTTTACCTTTTTATAGACACAATCATCATTTAAAATTACAGCAGATATACCATGCAACTCTCACTCTCCACAAAGATGACAAGTTACTTCAACTGAAAATGTTTAAGGCAGGCCATTCTCATTTCTACTATTGGAGGTTCTTTAAAAAATATCCCTCATTTTCTTTCATAATATTGTCTCTCATCCCTGCACTCCATACACACAGTTTTGTGAATGTTGTTGTTTTGTTCTTTGTAAGACTAATTTTATATAATAAAAATGGATTTCCTTTCCACTCTTGGTCACTTTACTCATAAATATAAATGTACGCTATTTTCAGTCCCACAAAATTTACTGAAATTCCTCTTCATCAAATTCTATCACGCTGATATAGACCATCTTCAATCTGTTTCATCTTCAATCTGTTTCAATCTGTTTCAAAAATGTTTCACATTTACAGTCCACAATCCTGCTGATTCTGAAAAAGTTTCTTTGTTTTGCTTTCCTTAGAAACCCATCTTCACTTTCTCAGGGTAAATCTTAAATCAGAAAATCCTTTCCCACTTCATAAATTCAAACCTTTCTCTTTAAAATGGGTGCTCTTTCAGCTGCAATCTGCAATTCCCAGAGTTTAACTGAGCTGAAAGCAGCGGAGAATACAGTGCCTGAGATTTAATCCACTTCCTGGTCTGAGAAAATCCCTCAAGAGAGTTTCATCTGGTAATGTTGTTTGGGCATGTAGATCAGAGCGATCCTAGTTTAGAATGGAAAATACAAAACCGCATTGAGAAAAACAAACCAAAACAAAACAGTATCCCAAAATCACCAGTATAATCCATTCTTAAAACTAACTTGCTTGCATTTTTCAAAATTTTCTGGATAGAGTTCCCGATTTAATCCAGTTTGAGACAATAGCTGACTGTTGACCAGGCATAATTGGATATGGACAAAAATAACCTGGAAGAAATGCGTCATCTTCCTCTGCATTTTTGGGTTAAGTTTAATTAAGCTGTGGAAAGCCCTTAAAATCTTCCCTCTTATATCAGGATATGGTCAGCTGGAGCTCTGCAGATCACACTGCTTAGATTTAAATTGCTCTGGTTGACAGGTTCATTCTCAGTACAACTTGTCAGTCAAGGATTCACTTTTCCATATGCTCTGACAGATTCCAAGTCTGTTTAGCATGGTACAGATTTCCATCCCCTCCCACTTTTCTCATCTTTGGAGCCCTTCTGGCTATTGCCTTTAGACATATTCTTTATTTTCTATAGGAGTAAAAATAGAGGTATATATTATTAGATTTTATTTTTGTATTCAAATGCTTTAAAGAAAATGCAAATTTAAATACTAGAGTGGTTGAAACTTAGGAACATACAAGAATCTCTATGAAGCAAAAGTTCAACATCCAAACTGGAACTTTCTCAAGGAAAATGGAATTATATTGCTTCAAACTCCATGCAATGTAGCTACAAAGCTACAATAAAGAAAATAAAACCTATCAAACTCATAAGCTCTTGCTAACATCTGTCAGCACACAGTATCCCAGTAACTATACCTTCATAGTAGTTTAGTATAGTTTCACTGTAAACCACCATCTGTTCTAATCTATAAAACTGCATTTGAAGCATGGCGGGGAGAGGATGTTTTTTAAAGTCAGAAAATTTATATATATGAGTTGTGGCAATAAAAATGCATATTTAAAGTAGTGTAGTAGTTTATAAGCAGAATAATCCTATTAACTGAAAAGATTCTAAAATGGCTTTTGATCACTGAAGTAACTCCTGGTTCAGGAGCTTCTCAGCAACGAGCTGACGACAGCTCACTGACACTTCCATGAAGTGGAAGTCTAGACTTCAGACATTCATAAATGCAAATTTGTTTATATTTCAGTAGATCCAGTTTCCAAATGCATTGTTATAAAGTCAGTTTACGAAGTAGACGAAGTGACATTTTTTAAAACAGCGACTAGTTCTACCTAATACCTCTACTTGCCTGTACACTTCCCATGAAGTGACTGATGAAAACAGAACCTAAGAATACAGAAGGAAATTTACCTGTCAGCAGGACATTTTTTCCTCTTTGCCTGTGATTATCATCTTGGTTGTGTCACACTGAAAAGTGAAGTTTGTTTGTGGTTTTAGAGTTGGCATAAAGAACTACTTAGTAGGATACTACTAATAATATAGGGATACTAATATAGGGATACTATAGGATACTACTAATAATGTAGGGACTCTATGAGAGTTTAACATTTTCTTCTGTTTTATTCCATGAAAGTATGCTATATCCTAAGTGCTGCTTTGATTGGTGGGCTTGCTGAAAGCAAAAAAAAAAATTATAAGGGTTTATGCATTTGTGCACTAAAAAGATAAAGGAAGCAAAGGGGAACAATTTGAATTAATTTGGAGTTAAAGTTGTCACAGGGAGTGTGCTTTAAAAATGAAAGTTCTGGCCAATGGAAACATTTTTGTCTGGGAAAACAGTATTTCAGCATTTGGACTGGTTAGAGTACTTCCAGAGGCAAAACAACAAATGTTAACCAAGCAAAGCTTTCAACAAGGATATGGTTGAAACAAACAGCATGGGAAGTGTGATATCTAAGAGTCACTATGTGCCACTATTACTCACCCTGAGCAACAATACTGGGGTTTTAGCTAAAATTTCTTACACATAAGGAATGTTTGTGCCATACAATGTTTGAGGCAATCGAGCCTGGCAGAACTAAATAAACTCCAAGGTGTTTCTCAGCGCTTTACAGTAACATTCCCCTCACTATCAAAAGCTTCTTCAATTTCCAAGACAACTTTGTTGTGTCTGCAAGTGATCCTGTACAGAACAGAGAACAACCTATGTATGTGTGACTCTGTCCTGAGCATAGCCTTGTACTACATGTATTATTATAAGACAGTGGGCACTTTTTTCCCACAGTGACATTTAGTGGGAAAAAGATTTCTCAGAACCTAAGACATTTGAGTTTTGCCAGAAAATTTTCATTACAGGAGTTTTCTTACTCCTAGGTAGAATTCAAAATTGAAACTATAGAACAACTGAGCAGCAAAAAACCTCTTGATTTTCAGGCTATTTCTCTTGTATGAGAGGCTCAAATTAAATTTTTGCAAGCCATCTGAGGTTTGACATGCTCTTACAGTCAAACTTATCAATGATTTGCTCTTTGGGAATTCCCCGGTTGTGTCATTTTCACAGAAGATGGGAAAAGATTTACTTTTCAAGTAAGTATTGAATTGAACACCTGTATCTACATATGCATATATGTGTATATACATATAGATACATGTACCTTTACACATCGATATATACACGTATATTTATGAATCTGGTAAAAAGTCACTATGGGAAGAACATTTCCCTTATCATTACTTTTGTAAAAAACCCTCTGAAACTAAGCTGAACCATTAGAGGAATTAGAGCTAAATATGAAAATCAATATAAAACATTTTCAAGGCTTGCCTGAATTATAGATATTAGACATTGGCAAATAACTTGACATTAATATAAATATATATAACCATAAAATGCCCAACAATAGCTGCAAGAAATGAAGATGCTTTGAGTCTTTTCATCAGTGAGATTCAATACTGAAGTAGCTTTTCTATAGTTAATAGTCACAACAAGCTAAACTTGTGAGCAGCTGTTGGAGAAAATAGCTTATTGATGTTATGCTCGGAAAGAACATGACTCTTGCAATCTGTGCAGCAACCAAACGCAATAAGAACTGTACATTTTATGTTAGATGAAATATGCATTTAAAATGTTTACAATTGTAGTACAACCTTTATTCAATATTTCTTTCATTGCTATAACTTTGTAGAATCAACTTTTGAGCAATAGGTAAACTTCCAAAATAAAATAAACGATAGCATAAGAAAGACAATTTATAGTGCATAATAGATTGGGGAACAGGTGCATCAGAAAGTTTTATATTTTAGACAGTTTGTAAAACTGAGATATCTGGATGTGACTGGGTTATAAAGTTTGTAAGTGGAGGTAATACAAGGAAACAGAAGTGAAGCAAACTTCCGTATTTGATAAGTATTATTGTTCTGACTTGAGATATTAGATACTCTTTAGAAACACATGGATGGGAGGGTGGACATGTCTAAAAATAAATATAGAGAAATTTCCCTCATTTACTGTTTTTACTCCTGCTTCTTTGCTTAATTTAGTTAATATTAATTAGTTATACTGTCCTGTCTTATGAACAACTATACCTCTAAATGCACTTATATCAAGTCAACTAAGCTTCCTTAGACTTAAAGTACACGAATGAAAAAGATATTATCTCACTTATCCCAGCCAAAATCTAGGCTCTGGCAACAACTTGGTAATTGATATACAGTGGTTGGAAATTGCTAATTCCTGAAATCAGTCCGGGTATCGTTCAAGTCCTTATTATCTGGAACTCCCCCTTTTCTCTTTTACCTCTTGAAAAAAATCTTAAAATATTCATCTAATTTATAATGCTTAATTTTTGATTCTCATCAGATTTACTGTCTCAGCTAGGTAACTCAGGACGTTCTTAGCAGTGCAGGAGTGGCCATCACAAAGTCAGGATTGTCAGTTTAAGGTGCATGAAGCTTGATGCCAGATATTCAGCTATAGCAGAGTAATTTTCAGGGAGAATAAAACACATCCATGTGCATCAAGACGCCTTCGAAGTTCCCCTGCTCCTCTGTCCTTCCAAGAGATTTTTTATAAAGCCTAGACAGACTGTTGCAGCAGTTGGGAACTGCCAGAGAACTCCCTACACATTTCTTGCTTAGTGTGCAAATGTAGGGACTGCATTGTGCTTCTTTTGACTGGCTGTGGTCCCTTATACTGCTACAAGACTGATGCCACAATCAGTTTCTACCATTAAGAAGGCTTTGTGCTAGGAAAAAGAAGCAAAATGTACCTTAAGCAATGTTTTTAATTGGCTTAATCCTATGAAAGGATCAAAATTGCTGAACATCCTTTGGCTTTATTGGCTTAGTATGAATTGAAGATATTAAGAAAGTTACAATAGCTGTTCTGCATCTGGAAGTATCTCTAAAAATTATCATGCCTAAAATAACGTGTTTGAAGCAGGCAGGGAGAACTTTATTGTAAAAACTGTAATAGGTTCTTCTCAAACAGTTTCCTTCTGCTGAAAACCTACAGTATTTCAGTATGCATGCCACTCTGCTCATGTCTTCCTCACTCACATCCCTCATCTTATCAGCTTAATGAGTTTTGGTTACCCACCAGTGTTGTTACTTCTCTCTGCATTGCCTGCTTAAGTTCTTGTAAATATTGTGGAAAAAGATTATCCTATATCTATGGTTGTATGTGTTTACACGTATAGCAGACCTTTCCTTCTCCTTGACATTTCAAGGCAAATTAACTTGAAGGCTTAATAAAGCCTTAAATGCTTAGGTATCCTAAGTCATAGTTACAATTTTTAAATCCCATACTTTCATCGACACAGTCTGTGGTTTCCCTGCTATGTGCTATATATGAGTAGAGCTGTGTAATACTATTGGGATATCCTTGCAGCAAGTGACACATTTACTAATTAGAATAGTGGGGAAAATTTACTTGACTCGTTCCTTAATCAATGGAAATACTCCTGATAATGTGAGCTTTGTAGCAGCAAACACTAGCTAGGGACTTGATTTGGGCTGAAATCCATACAATCACGCACACACAGAGACAACAGGGAGAAATATTTCTTTTCTTTCCACTGATGAGAATCAAGTCTGGCTTATAATGCACAACCTTCCACTCAAACCCTGTCCAAGAACTATGCCCTGGATATTTATTTAATGGCACAAAAATGTACATTGTAATATAAGCTTTTTTGAATACAGTTTATTTTAAAGTATATTTTTATTCATTTTATTCATGATTAACATGACTCTAAATGCTGTGAGCTTTAGCCTATTTTAAATTTCTATCACACAGACTTATTTTTTTAGAAGAGATTTAAATCTTTTGACATTTTAAAAGCACGGAACTTTTAGATATGTACCAAGTAGGTAAGGTCAACACTTAAGTACTAATGCCTGACAGAAGTACAAGTCAAATATTTCTTAGCTGGTTTAAGCATAAAGGATGAAATAAAAGTTTTTTCAATTACATAGTGGCTTTAATTTATTTTCTAGGTTATGCAGATTGCTTTAGAGAGCATTCTAATATAACCTCAGCATTAATTTTGGAGACAAAAATGATAGTATATTCACTCTTAGGAGACTGCAAAATTTTGAGTTACTCTTTAAAAAATTTTGATCTAAGGAAATCTAGTTCTTGCTGTTTCAGTGGAATCTGGCCTGGAATGTTGAGTCCTTTCCTGCTAATCTCTCTTCTGTGTTAATTATAAAGGAAGCTTTATCACTTCTTCACTTAAAGAAATTCTACAAATCAAAGAACAGTGTTAATTCTTTGATCTTAAATAAAATTCAGTTCATTGGTAGAAGAGATGTTCACAATTTATGTTTTAGATTATTATTTTCTAGTTAATTCCAATACAACATTGCTCTGTGACCAGTACTTTAGTGGATTTTAATTAGTTAGGCAAATTACTACTTACAAACACACTCTGATGAATTTGGTCCAACTATCTGCCCAAGACCAGATGTGAACAGATTTTGAATTTTATTAATATTTGCTTAGATCATGTAGAAAAACAAATTTCAGCCAATGAGTTCTTGACAAATTGTTCCCTTTCCTATTCATTCTTTATTATTGCTGTGTGTGCTGTGAGATTTGATATCTAAATTAAAATATTTCTGAAGCACATCAAGAAGCAGAGCTATTTATTTTTTCAAGAGAAAGATTAAAAGATAAACAACATTGTGCATTCATTAGCATACTCATGTTCTTTTCCCAATGTAAAATTGATTATTGGCAATTATCTCTTATTTTCCACAGAAACATTTTCACAAAAGAATTTGAAATATTATTATATGCATTGTATAATTAATGAGTATTGGTCATTTAAGCAACTATTGTAAATACTTCTCTATTCTTGTGGAATATAATTATTAGGTTTATATGATTCTATTGATTAAAAAAAAATGTTTAGAACATTGAAAGCTCATTCTTTACCTTTAGAAATAGTGGATAACAGCTCTCCAGTGTTATATCTTTCTGCAGACCCTGAGTCTCGAAAAAAATTGATATGGTGGCATGGTATCTAAAACTGTTACATTTGGCTGCTTTGTTCATTGTTTTCTATGTGACTGTTTCCATTTGTGGCTTTTTTAATTTTCTTTCAGAAATTACTCCTGTCTTAGATTCATAAGAACTCTACAGTGTGCACTCTGCCACAGTTCATTTGTCCACAAAGCACCATAGCCTCTCTCTAATTGAATATTATCATCTTTTTCCTTACATTTAATGAACTCACTGAAGAATATCTATTCAAACAGAATTACATGTATACTTTCAATTCAATGGTGTTGTAATCTTAAAGGTGGTGTTTCCTAAACTTAATTTTTCTCTCCTAAACAAAAAGTCCTAACTTCTTGCCTAATATTTACATTTCCACTGCAAATCTTTTCTGTTGATGAAATATAGTTCAGTTAGGTCTATATTTTACCTATTCTACATATTACTATATTAAATGCAGGTTAGATTTAACAATAATAGAGAATACAATATCTTCAGGAGATATATTGTCACTGGGGACATCCAGCAAGTTGAGATGTCTCACCTTGAGTGAGACACAGATATTGCTGTCCTTACTATTTACAGTCTGAACTTTAAAGCAGATGAAAATATTTGCATCTAAAGTTCCACCCAGATAGATGTTTTCTGTAGACCCTGTATTTCAGTTGGAAGGGGCTTTGGGCAACCTGGTCTGTGGAAGTTACCCTGCCCGTGGCAGGGAAGTTGGAGTCAGATGATCTTTAAGGTCCCTTCCAACCCAACCCATTCTATAATTCTTTGAGTCTGTGAAAGCAAAAACTGAGATTCCTCAACCCAATGGTCCTCATTCGAAGCAAGGGAGTAAGAATTGTGGTGACTTCATAATCTATTGATTTAGTCCAATGTCTTTTTTCAGTTCATGTATGCCAAGCAAAGTACTGCAGTAACTCAGGATAACTGCAACTGGAAAAGTAGTTTAAAATAGGGGCAAGAGTAATTAACAGGAAATTAAGAAGTATTTCTGGACAAAACATGTTAAACATGAAGCCTTTAAGAATCACTGTTTTTTCTGACAAGCTTCTAAAATCATTAGAAGCAGACCTCTGCTCCAGAAAAATCACAAGATTATGAGTCCTCTACTTGCTGAACTCTATTTGAAAAAGCACTTTTCTAACATTGATTACCATGGCAACTCCTATTAGGTACTTTTATTAGCTAAGTTTCAGTCAGGGAACAGATTACCCTATTTCATATAATCACGTCTCGGGTAAGTAAGGTTAGGTTGAATAATCAAGGCAGTGCAATTTTTAACCAATTTATTTAAAAGGCTTCACGGCATATTTTTGTCTCAAAAACATAAATGAACTTTTCAGTAATATGAAGGGCAACAAAAAGTCATCCCACTATTTTTCTAGTATTACCATATGCAAATTAATGTTTTAAGTAATGGTACTAAATGAATGGAAAAATGAACAAAACATTATAATCCTCCCCCTTTGACAAGATACTGCAATTATTCATAGGCAGGAGAAATTGCATTCACAAAAACAATAAAATCAGATTTTAAAATTCAGGAGGCTTAGCTAGGCTACAAATGCAGGTTTCACCTGCTTTGACCATTATCACTTTGATCTTGTAGGTCTTTGAATTTCCTCCTCCAAATTACTTAATCACTAAGAATCTTGCATATTAGAGCTTTTCAGTTTTCACAGTGAAACCAGAGGACTGAATGGTGTAATTATAGACAGAGTAAGAACATATTTAAATTAAAGAAAAAATATTGTATTTAGACGTCATTTGATGGGAAAGAGTATCTATTAAAATCCCCTTTCTCCTTGAAGCTTGGTTGTTGGATGTTCCACAGATCAGGAGAAGAACTTCAGTGATGTGTTTCTGAAAGTACATTAGTCTCAGAAGGAGGAAGAAATAATTATACAGTACTTAGACTACTTATTTTGATCCTACCACTACCACACACATTTAAAAACTTCCTCAGTAAGTGACTATTATAGTATTTAGATTTACGTTTTATTTAGGAAATACCTAACAAAATACCTTTGTATTTTATTTTAAAGGTGGAAGATATATTTAAAGGCTTGTTTATAATTCCTTTGAAAAGCGGTATATCAGTAAAATCTGCTTTCAGAAACTATCTTGTTTCCCAAGTCCATTTTGAATTTTAGACTACAAATAATTTTAAGCACTATAAAAAGAAAATCAATGGATCAACTGAATTCATATAGTACCAAAAATTCTTGCTTTGAATTGAAAGTACACTCAAAAATACATAAAATAAATACAGAAAAAAAACCTACCAAGAAGAATCATGATTATTAAAATGTGGTTTACATGTATTCAAATGATTTCTCTGAGAAGCATTAAAAAACATTCTAAATGTCATTCATATTTTCTGCACAGGCTATGTAGGGAATAGAGGGAAAATAGTGAGAGACCATGTGAAAAAAATGATTGTAAAATCATTTGCTTATACTAAATATCTAGGTTCTGTCAAAACCCAATTATCTCTGCTTAGCTGTTTGTTTATAGTGAAATTCATATATGAGGAAAGAAAGCATGTATAGATATGATTTGGAGAAAGAGTAAGAGGCAGTGCTGAAATACATGACCTGTATTTGACAAAGAATAGAGATCAAGACTAATGTGATTAATCTCACTAGGAACAGACAACCCTGTTGTCTGAACTGTTACAAATCCCAATTTATTAGTCTGGGGAGCATAGGGAGTCCCTCTTCATTGATAAACCTAAACATTGTGAGCTAGGTGAATTTTCATCCACTGTTGCAATTCAAAGACAGCAAAAATGTCATCAGAACAGATCTGATTTTCTTTTCTTAATAAGAACAAAAACACACTGTAGAACAGTCAAAAGTTAGGAAAAGCTGTGTGAAGGTACCCTCATCAAATCACTAACTGTTTTTCTCGACCAGGAAACAGTGTTTCAGGTCCCCTATAATAGACACTACAGTTCCTACAGTCTCAAGGCATGACTTTTTGACAGACTTGTTTGTGGTCAAACTAACTGCTTTAAAACCATGGTACACAGAAAAGTAGAATAAATACTTCCAGAGAATGATACAGAATACTGAGTTGACTCAGAAGTGAAGAATGCAGTGGAAGAAAGCACCAGACATTTTTACCTGAGAAGTCATGTGAATTTAAAAGTGGGACCTATATGTAACTTTTTGTAGAACAATTATGTTGGCTTATGGATCATTTTTATTGCTCTCTATCCACTCCATTGTTTGGGTTGTTTTTATTTCTTCATAGCTGTGCTGATAAATGTTCTCAATTTTGACCAGTTCTCATGCTTTAAGATCACTTTAAAGAAGATCTGGGTCTAGCAACATGGAATTTTTGATCCCTTCAGAGTACACTGTTTTAATCATTTTTACCAAAAGAATGTTTAAAAGTAAGTACCTTAAAATTGTGGAAACCCCTAAATAAAAAAAAAAAAGAAAAAACAATGTTTTTTTCAGTGTTTTATGAGTAAGTCTGAATTATTAATATGTCTGTGTTCTTTTGGAAAAGTAAATAATAACATGCTTTCAGCCAAGTAATGTGGATCAAATAACAGGGATGTAGCTTGTAGAAGGTAGAATAACAATACTGCAAGAATTTCATCTGACTGTAATCTTAGATTTCTTTCTAAAAGGTTACAGAACAATATAATCCAAAACATGAGCCAATTTATTATTTTCTGGATATTTGAAAAGATTAATTAAAATCATAATGAGTGTAAAAGAGGACTTTCCAATGCCAACTTGAGCGCAAAGTTGTGGGAGCTTTTCATGCTAAAAATAATATGTACTTAAATTTTTAATCATGGAATGAACAAAAGCTCACATAAATGCACAGATGTATCTGGGTACAAATATATATTTAAGCTAATGGAAATCAGAATCTCAGGTAAAAGTTACCTTTAAAATATAATCCAGAGTATTCACAAATCAGAGCCTGACACCCAACAGTATAGCTCTTGATGCTGAAATAGAAAGTACAAACAAGTGCATGAATCATCATATCTTGTTCATCAGTTTCTTAAAGTAATTTTAGTTATAGATTATAGAAGTATTTCTCAGCAATATTAAAAAATAAAATCAAGATACCTAAATTAAAATCCCATCATGTATTTTTATGTCCTGAACGAGATTCAAATAACTCACTGTCTTTTGCAGGTTGCTCAAAGCTCCATCCAGCCTGGCCTTGAACGTTTCCAAAAATGGGGCAATCACAGCTTCTCTGGACAACCTGTTCCAGTATATTACCACCCACATAGGGAAAAATTTCTTCCTAATATCTAATCTAGATCAACCCTCTTTCAGTTTAAAACCATTCTCTCTCTTTTTTTCTTTTCTTTTAAAATATTTTTATTAAGTATATGAGTATGTAAGCAAACATATGAAATGAGGAAGAAAATATTTGTCACAGAGAGCAGGATACAAAAAATGTGTCTTGGAGTCAGGATATTTCTCAAATGTTAAAAAGAACGTGACAACAGTCTTTTGTTCTCCTTTTCCATGCAAATACTGATCAATTAAAACTTTGATTACATACTTGCAGTTTATTCATTGGTTTAGGAGAATAAGATAGTTGCCCTCCAGGAATTCACTAATGGCATTATTCTTGATTAATTTCTCTTTCCTCAGGATATTCAGAAGATATAAAGTACTGTGAGGGCTGATTTATGCCTGGCATAAAGCTAAAGTCTAGAATACTTCTTCAGCAGACAAGAAAGATATTTTACTTACTTCATTAGTCTGCACAAAAGAAAGCTGAAGATAGAAATTCATACTAGTCATTGGAGCTCAGATATTCTAATTACATTTAGTATTGAGATTCAGTGAACTGACGAAAATGTCAGTTTAGTGAAATTGTCTATTGTTGTTGTTTTTCTTCTAATAATAAGATGCCAGATGGAAATCTCTCTATATATTAGTCACCTAATTTTAATTGTGTTAGGAAAGATCTCTTATTGCTTTTATTAACTGATAGACCCATTTAAAAAAAAAAATAATTCCTTCCCCCAAATATTTAACAACTTGTCCTTAACTTGGAAATTCTAAGGGATTATAAAGTCTTGTTAAAGCTCCTTTTTCTTAGGCACACTACAGCAAGCATCTCCTCTCTTTAAACATCAGAGACGAACTATTTGCTGGACAAAGCGACATAGCTCTCCTGAAAATTAGTGATGCAGCTATTAAATTTGAAGAAACTGTAGCTTTTTTCTTGACTGCTTATTCAAAACTTAAGTTTCAAAGTGGCAATATGAACACAGGAAAAATTAACATTTCACAAATTCTGTATTTTTAAGCTCACAATGTTTTCCTGCACAATTTTATAGGGAGACCTGTAATATGTGACAGAAATTCTTTATACCTTTATTTCCATTTTGCCCTTCATACACTGTATTTTCATTTTAAAATGTAGCCCTAAAAAGGTGGTCTATATAAGTTTCACTGGCTGTGATGTTTGAACTACGTACAACCTACTGGAAAGGCAAAACTTGCTCTCTGCCTTTGAGCTGGAACTGAAGGTGTGGAGCTGGTGCAGCTTTCCCAGCTACCTGCAAGAGGGGCATGGCATGAGACAAAAACAAAGCAAGGAGCCTTCATGCAGAGCATGAAAGTAGAACAAACCGGAAGCAAAGGCACTCAAGCTGGAAATGAAACTCCTGTAGCAAGTACAAACACTTATATCTCCTTATAAAATGATAACAGAAAAATAAACTTGCTTTGAATTCTGATGGCCCAAGTGGGTGCTAAAACTTTTTGCAGAGCTCGAAAAAGGTCTGGTAATAATTTATTTCTTAAAGCTTTTAAAGGCTATTTCTGCTGCGTAAAGTTGAGTGTAGTGAGAAAAACAAGCCAAAATTATTTAAGGAGAAGCTCTATAAGCTTACTTAATCATGAACTTGTAAAAGAGTGAAGCATATACCAAAAATGAAGGAAGTTATAATTCCTACAGTAATTTGAGATAATCCCAGAATATTATTGCTCAGGGTTCAGCAAAGACAAAATAGAATGGATAACCCATAAAGCACTGCTTATAAGTTTGTTATCTCATCTCAGCAGGTGATTTACAGAAGGGGTGGTAAAACGATGGAAGCATTCAGGTTTCCTTTGAGGATTTAAACAGTTTTATATTAACTACCGCTTGAAAGCACAATTTACAAAGAAAGATATTCTACTAATATGTTGGGGCAGAGGAAGAAGCTGATAATTCTAAGGTGAGCCACAATTGTGTGAGTTAAAAAAAAGGATCAAAAAGGATCAAAGGCTGAGAAGTTAGGTAGAGGAAAAATATGTACATATATTTCTTACATATGCAACCTGTATTTCCTAAATGAAAAATTGCCCTTGCAGAGACAGATGCAGCTTGACACTGGAAAAAGTTAGTCCTTACTGTAGATGTTAGAAAGCTAGGGAAGAAAAAGTTAAAAAAGATCTCTTTGTAAAGCAGTAGTGCAAGCAATGAAATTTAGCTATGCACAGGTACCTACACTGAGTAGAAGCATGGACATTACTGAAGATCAAAGGGCAAGGAAAGCAGAAGCACTGCAGAAATCTGTCCATCTCTTACTGTTGTCCTGAAAAGGCCTACCTGAATGAGCTTGGATAGGGCAGGAGGCACTTTCAAACCAATTTAACTGCTATCTTTGGAAAAAAAACCAGCAAGTTCTTTAAGCACTTTTTTTGGGATTTTTTCAATGGAAAAAACAAAGTCTCCCTTCACAGGCTTTCCTATGTCACAGTATACAGCAACCCTTCATAGCATAGATAGGCAGACTTCCTCCTGATCTTCAGCTATGTTATTTTTATAAAATATAGAATATCAAACATTTCTATATAAAACTGTGAAATGGCTGTATCATCCATTTGAGAACATAATTTATGCTTGTATTTTATGAGAAATTTAGTTAATAATTAAGGAAAACCAAGGAGATAACATTTGTTACTATGTTGTCACAAATTTTCTTAACAAAGCAAGAAAGTAACATTTTTAATGGTGCCATGCTTATAAATTCACTTGGCATATCATCATTATATTGTAGGTAGAGTCTGAGATTATTACTGGGTTTTGTTTGGTTGTTATTAATGACAAAATAGAAATTAAAGAAATAAAATGGAAAGTTGGAAAAAAAATATAGTTGATAAAGTAGAAGTACCTAATATGTTATGTTCTACTGTAGAAAAGTCAGGGACTTTTTCCAAGTGCATGTAGGGATAGGACAAGGCTGAATGGTTTTAAACTGAAGGAGGGTAAATTTAGATTAGGTATTATGAAGAAATTCTTCCCTGTGAGGTTGATGAGACACTGGCACAGGTTGCCCAGAGAAGCTGTGGCTGCTCCATTTCTGGAAGTGTTCAAGGGCAGGCTGGATAGGGTTTTGAGGAACCTAGTCCAGTAGATGGTGTTTCTGCCCACGGCAAGGGTTTGGAACTAGATGATATTTAAGGTCCCTTTCAACATAAACCATTTTGTGATTAAATAATAAAGCTTTTCATAGAGTTCTACATTTGAAAGGAAATTATGTGATTGGCTGTCTATACAAAAAGACAGGATAATTTTTGAGACATACATTTTTCTGCTCATGAAAAAATGGATTTGCAGGCATGCTGAGGTTGTTGACCCAGCTGGCTTCAAATTCTCCAGCGTTTTCAAAGGATCTTGTCAAACAATAAGCCAGTCACACAGACTGGTAAAACAGCTGATGGATAGTACCAGGTAGTCAAGTAGCTCTGTATGTCATGACTTTCAGAGTCAACCACTCTTGAAAAATGACAGAAGAATACTTCAACATTTACCTTGAAATTTCTCATCTTTCATGATATAACTAATTTTTACTATTAAATGCCTCTGACTCAAAGTTATGTGGCTCTCAGTAGCCTTTAATATGAATGGTAATAGTCTATCTTAGTTCCAAAACCCTGCTGAAGATGCAGAAAACATGCTTTCTAAAAATGGATGCTCCCAACAATGCTTTAAATCCTTCTTCTGGAGGACTCCGAAGCAGATTCTAGTGCACACACAGAATACCTATAAGGCCATCCCTGTGGCTTCTGAACTGTTTCTGGCATGCATGAAAACCGTCACTTTTTTGCCATTTTAAGGTCTACACAATAATTGAAAGAGCAATGTATTATTTCTAAATGTCCAGAGGGATGATTGTGCTGCTCACCTATAAAGCTTAGATGTTGTCATTCAGAAGGTTGTGCTGTTCAGAAGGAAAGGACAGTACATTCACAGTAAAGGAGCACCATTTTAGTCTCTTCCCCAACTACTTTCTCCAGTCAAAAGTCTTCTTTGTAGTAAATAAACACCACTTTCCTTTTCAGGAGGAACTTTTCTTATACAGAACAAAAGAACAGCTCAGTACTGTGCATTAAATAAGACCTTTCGAACACTGCTCTTGAAATGGTGATTAAGAAGGATCCTTTTCTAGAAGGTAAAGAAAGCATCAGATTGACTACTGGTTCATTATTCTTATGACTGTTACTGTTTATTACTTTAATGTTTTGATATGCAGCATTGCTACTATTGAAATATATAGTTAATCTTATACTAAAGACATAAAACAAGCACTGAGCTAATAGCAGATCACTCATCTCCCAAAGCCCTGCATTGTTAGAGTAGAAATCTTAATGGGCAATGCCATGAAGGACAAAAATGCATAGAAAATATTGTTAATAGAGTCTTAAAAACAGTATTTTAAATAAAGGGAATATTATGAGACATGCATGCCAAATGACTTATTCATGTCTTGTAAATGAATGACTTAAAATATAAATGTGGTGAACTTTGTTATCCAATAAGAATAAAAGCACCTTTTGCGACATAATTCATTTTCATACAGTTAAAAAAAAAAATAAAGCTGGAGTGACTTAAATGAACACTCTCTCAAAGGTTAAATAAATTGTAATGCCATAGAGCTAGTGGTGTTTGGAACATTTAAAGGTCAGTTCCGTATTTTTTTCATAAAGTTTTAACTTATTATTTACAAAAATGGTATTTCCCTCAGATGAGAAAGTTTTGAAAGGTCCATCTTAATATGATAACATGGTTGGAAGGGCATTACTAGGCTGAGTAATGAGGATGGCACTGAGGCATTTTCTCTTCCTTCATCAATCTAGCATGAGCACAAACTTGCACATACATACATGGTAGCATCACGGCAAAAACGAGTACTAGTTTCAATATCAGTAAAGGTGTGGCAAAAAATTTTAGGCCAGAATTAACACATATCTACCTCAGCTGTTTCCCATCTATAGCAAATAAGAATAATAGATAATGTTTTGAGAACAGAAAGAAACTATATTTTGCGTACTTGTACCCCCTTTGATCCACAAAGTATCCATACACAAACAGGTTTTAGAACATTATGGGAATTAGAATTAATCATTTTTTGACTGGTAATATGAACCTACAAATGCAAACCTAAAAAATCTGTGACAGCTTGAGAAATTCCTTCTATGAATATAAGGCAGGCTGCTATTGCGACGGGTTTAAGAGGCAAGTGAACTAGCATCTTAAGATAAAAATTTAATGCAATTGAGAATCTACATTTTTGGAAATTATATGCCATAGTTTCCAACAAATTACTTGAAATCTTACTCTTTAAATAGTGTTAAAGTAGAATTTGAGGTGCAATCTATCACTGGACTTTACTGACTCATCCTTTACTCAGGGCAGATTAGCACCTTGCTATTTTGACACTTGAAATTTCATGGGTGTGATATTTTCATATTAATTTATTATCTAGTACCCAGCTGAACCGAACAGGAAAGAACATATATATACACTAAGTTGCAGAGTTTACTTTGCTATAAAACAGACATCTGAGCAACACTGAGAGTGCAGAGTGTTCAGTGACATCCACAATCACCTCAATAAAAATGGAGGAATTTTCTGTTAGTGGTTTATTATGCAAGTATCTGTAAATGAAACAACATTTAAAGTCAGATTAAAATAGTGCTACCTAATTACTAGTGATTGTCCTAGAGTTATAGGGTCATCCTTTCTTTTTAGAAATCCCTTCTTTTTTCTTTTCTTTTCTTTTTTTTTTTTTTTAAATGGCCAGAACTTTTTTAGCTATTCTGTTACAGGGAAAGGAAGTAAAATAAAAAAGAAAAAAAAAAAAAAAAAGAAAGAAAACAAACCACGGATAATACCCAAGTAACGAAGTTATCTCATTTGAAATTCACCACCTAGGAATGAAAATTTACAGATTTATAGAAGAATTTTGCAAATAAAACATCAACACTAACAACGCAATTAAAATTAGTATTAGCAACACAGAAGTGGTGCTCAACTCAAAGCTGTGGATTAATTAACCAGTCAATATCCATCCAGCCTTATCCCTCCTGTGCTGATGCTTAGCACAGTGCAAGGCTTCTGTCTTGCTTTCTCAGAATCAAAATAAAATTATAGCAATTTTGGGGGTAGTGGGGAGGTAAACTTCAACAACCACTGTAATCCCGTTTGTCCTTTACTTATCCACTCAGTTGGCTCAGTCCTCTAATACACCCTTGAGTAATTTCACTCCCCCTGTAATTTTATTGAGCTGAAGCTTTTGCAGGATTTGACCCTTTGTGAGTCATTTCCCTCTACTTCATAAATCTTTATGCATTGAAAAGACACCCTTCTGAGTCTTTGCATCTTAATATTAAGCCCTGAGCTGAATGGAAATGTGTCCTTCCCAGCACTGCCATAGTTGCATATCTTTAATTTTAAGCAGGTAGACTTTCTCTTCTGAACTACCATATTTGCCAATGGCTGCTGGGTCTTTTCATATTGTTTTTTCATGTACAGCATCTCTACTACTGTTGCCAAATCTTCTATTGCCAGTTAGAGTATGAAAATACCTCTGAGATCAAACTCATGGACTAAGCCAAATTCAAGCAGGCATTTTAGTAATACATTCAAATTTGTTTAATACCTTCAAGCCCTCTTTCTAATCCAGAAGTTTAATTAAAGTCATTGTTTTCCATTTACAATCATATACTTAAAATTTTATTCTTCTGTAATAAAAATAATGAGTCTGAATCCTAGACTGTAAGTCTTTAGAGGATTTGAATATATACAAATATTCAGCTTGATAGATGTAGTTATAAACGAAGTTACATTTAGGATGCAAGTTGATACAAATGAGATACATTTCAATATAAATATAAACAAAATCAGACATACTACAAACTTGCATCATTTACACCTCTAAGATGAAATTTAGTAAAGAGCTGAGAGGGAAAAAACTGAGAAAGTAAGAGGGAACCAAATCACAATTAGATTTCTCAGCTGACCCTTTCCCTCTCAGCTCTCATTTAAGTTACTTTTCAGTGACCAATTTGCTGGCTTCCCCCCCACGTTAAACTTCAAAATAGTTCATTTTCATGTGCATTTACCACGGTCTTTCAAGAGTCTGCTATGGTTGCAGTTCCTTTTTTCAATAGATTTAGAATAAAATTTAGTAGCAAAATCGGATCTTTTATGTAATCCTAAAACCTAAGATGTAAATAGCAAAAGTGAGAAAACCCCTTGCTCCATAGGGTTCCTAAAAGCAAACCCTGTAATTTTACCCACTTATTCCAGCACATGATAAAACCCCAGGCATTTATGCACTGAATTCTGGAGCTTACAAAATCAAAATATTAAAGAAAAACTGATTATCAACAGAGCTCTTGGACTGATATCCTGTTAACATGTATAGGACAGAAGGGAATTCAGCAAATGCATTTTGCAAGGAAAGCCCTTAGTTACCCTTCCAATGTGCATGGTTCTTCCATGTCAGTCTCCCAGCTGCTCACATTTTTCTTTCTCAGTAATGCTGTTGGAGATTAAGGCATTCACTTAGAAGTAGAGCCAAGCAGCTTATAGCTCAGGTCTTTATGGTCTGTGAACAAGCCTGCAAGAAGTAAGACTCTAAGTTGCGACATCATCCCTTTAACTCAACTCAAGCTAGCTGTCAAGTGTCTTTTCTACTTGTTTTGGAGCTCTAATTTAAGATAACCTGTTTCACTTGGAATCTGAACAAATTGGAGGTACTTATATGGTGAAGTATTAGACTGAGCTAAGAAGTGACAATTAAGAGCAATGCCTCCAAGCAGAATGTGACATTTGCCACCTCTCACGTAAGACCAGTGTGTGCTGTTCTAGCACTTTTCAGTACTACTTCTCTGGGAGTCAGAGGTTGACAGGGGAACAGGGAAAAAACTTTCACACAGGCAGGTGACAGGTTCATTTGGGACCTTGCACTCCCGCCTGAGACTTGCGACTGGCAGTGTAAAGAGTTTCTCCTTGCTCAAAGGTGTTTCTCTCTACATTAGAATATAACAGCCTCTATTGAAAGGGCGTCAATGATTTACTATTGATGATGTTGCTTGCCTGTGCTTCAAACTAAAAAAAAGCGACTAAAATCCAAAGCAAGACTCATATTCAGCATCATACATAAGACTGTTTCTGGAAAGGATAACCCTGGTCTAAAATAGAAGGACTCATAGCTTAGAAAACTAGTCATGGAACTTGAATGACTCCCAGTCAATAGTTATTCAGTGTTTCAAAATCTCACTGTTGTCCAGCCTGAATTAAAACGGCCTGAAGAAGACATCAAAAGCAAGCTCAGGTTCCCCAGATTGAGCTCTGGAAGACAGATTCTTCTGACCAGTACAGTAAGCTATCTATCTCCAGAGCATGCTTGACACACAAACTGGACAAGGTTCCTCACAAAATGAAAGTGCAGCTGCTTTGTTTTTGCAATGAAGCTTGTAGTGCTGCCTGCTGAGAGACAATTTTTGCAGAGGATCATAACAGTTAGGCAGTAATATATTCCAGTACTTAAAAGTCCAAGAAGATCTAACACCTCTCTTGGTCTTTCCTCTCACCTTAGAGCCATTACCTTTACTTAGGCTTATGAGCATTTTCCACCTTTGGTTTCCACAGAAGTACAGAGGCATTCATCACCCTGCTACTGTAGTTATGCCAAAATGAAACGAAAAATGAAAAAATGGTTGGGTTGGGAAGGAGGGGCAATAGTACAGCAATTGCAATGACTCTGTAGTAGGGTGATTAGAGCACTCACCTGGAGCTGGAGAGTTCTGAGTATGTTTTTTTCCTTCCAGGATTATTTATCCACTTCTTTTTATCCAGTATGTGTAATCGGAAAAGTTTAAATAGATTGAGGAGCAAAACCATACTTTGACTCCATTAATATCATCAGGTAATTTTACTTGTACTACAAGTTATTGTACCTCATTTTTATTATCTCATTCCTTTAAAATACAGAGATTATTTTAACACATTTCAGAATAATTGCTTTGGAAGAACATTATTTTTAACATAGAGTAACTTCTATTTCATTAGCAATTTGTTACTTATTTTTTATGGACTAACAAAGACTTATGTAACCACAGATAAAAGGGAAAGGGAAAAAGATAAAAGAGATGAACACACCATTTCATAAAGCAGCAAAAATGTTGACTTCTAATTTCAGGTTTTTAATATATACAGTTTTATCGAAATGAAACAGGTGAGATCTGACTTCATAATACACCACAGATGTCAGGCTTGTCAGCCAGGCATTGCTAATGTCTGATGTCTTTCACTTGTTCTCTTCTCTTGGATTACATGTCCAGGAAATGGGCGGCATGTGTTTCCACACACTGCTAGTAGTCTGAGACTACTTGTGTTCTCATGATCCAAACCTCTCCTTGTAATTTATTCAATCATGAAATTGCAATGGGACTTTTGGCACTTAAGGACCTTCTAGCAATCAGAATATATATTGTTTCTTTGCTAGATAATTTGTGATGTTGACCTTTTAGCTACTGAGTTACTAAATCATTAAAACACTGAAATCTCTAAGCCCTTTCGTCAAGACAGCCTGCATATTTTCTTAAACATTGTTTTTGTATTAATTATTACAATATCCTTGGAAATAAAATTTTAAGTTTAATATACTTTTTTAATTATAAAGGGCAGCCATGAGTTGTTCTTTTGATTTTGACTTTTTTTTTACAGGATAAATAATCCCCAAAATTTACCTAGAGACAGTTGATGGACAAATGTTTCTTACACTAAGATGATACTCCACAGAGTTAGGTAAGTAAGCGTTAAGTTAGTGAAATCTATACTAGGATGTAAATATTTAATGTTCTGCCTGCATTTAAGCTGAGAAAATAGCTTTCTTGATTCATATGGGTTGTGACTCGGAGTTATGCTATCAATACCTTGTTAATAAAAATAAATTATATGGAAAGGCCTGGTAAAACTACAATGGAATATTATTTGCCATGTAATAAATACTAAATAAGTGGCTTCAGTGGGAAGGATGGCTGGGTTTTCTGGTTTTTATTCATTTAATTAGCTCTGTTATAGAAGCAGAAGGACTGCAGGAGTGAGCATGTTTCTCCTTGTATCTTCAAACAATCATCTGCCATCTCCCTAGAGTCCAGGTGTTAGGACATATCTTCAGAAGCAGAGCATGTGTAGGAACAGAAACAGCAGGGTCAGACCCTTCTGACAATAACATGGTATGTGTGAATAACCCTACAGCACAAGTAACAAATGCGGAAAGGAATTGGTGAATTCAGCAGTGTGTTATTAAGGATATCAATTCTTGGGCTAACACAGATTCTTTTAATATGTACAGGAAGTTTAAATCTGGTCTGCTGTGTTCAGAATTAGATCTGGATCACAATCTAACATCTACCTGGCTATCAGCACTGGCTTATATAAAGAAGATGGACACATTAACTGATCCATGATTTTTTTATTTGTAGGTGCATTTTACCAGGAGGTTATTTGAGATTTATTTCAGTAATCCAATAGTGGTTAGTTTTAGGTAAGTAAAAATGAAATCTTAAAACATATTGTTTGAAATTGTTATTTCCATCATGGTGAGCTTTTTGCATCACAGACCTTGGGGAATGTATTTCCTTATAGAGTGCTGCACCAAGAACCCTCAGTCAATCTTTGAATCTTTGTGAGAAGCCAGTTAACTCTTATTTATTTGAAGATTACTCTAAAATTCCATTAGTACTATATTCTCTTACATGTTTCTGAGAACCCATGCTTCTGGAAAGCTAAGCTTTTACCAGATCACCTTAGAGAACCTCTTTTTACTTCCACTAGTAAAGGATCATCAATTGCACAAGAAAACAAAACACAGTCCAAACCTCTCTTTTCTTCTATCCTATAGCTTCTGTCAGTCATTTCAAATACATGCACATCTCTCTCAAGGCTGTCCTATTCCTTTTTTATTTTTCCATAAAACAAAGGCTTTTTCCCCCCTTAGCCTCTACTACAGACTTATTTTATTTTTTATTTTTATCCACAATATAGGATTTTATGCTGTTAGAGGTCATGAATTACATGTTGAGTTTATGCTCACTCAATAAAGGTTATTTTCTTAGTGCTCTTTTAAATCTCTAAAAAGCACCTTTGATCATAAAATTCTCTTTGATCAACTAGAGCAGAATCTTCAGAGGTGTGTTAAATTGTTCACATTGTGTAAAACCCTTACTTTACAGACAATTTCTCTTTTCTGTTCTTTAGCAGTATTATTACCAGTGAACTCTCTTGTTGATTTATTATTTATTAGCAGAACAGTCACCTTAATTGTTATTATTTCCCCTACTACAAAACACAGTTCTCTCTGCTTTTTCTTATACCTGATGCGCTATTGAGAATTCTGCGCAGTGTTTTTATTGAAATCTTTAGTCTCCCATGACTGGCTTTCACTGTCTCACAGTACGTGTTCTTAGATATTATTAAAGTTACTAGTTTAGATTCTCGCTTCTTCAAACACATAGAACAAACATAGTTTCAGTTTGAATAACCCTTTTGCACCCAAATGACACAAAAGAAAGAGCAAAAGTAGCCCAGAAAGCACCCTGTGTTTCTTCACAATAGTAGTCTATATAGAGTCTAACAAAGAATGATTGTGCAAAAGCTAACTGCTTGGAAAAACCAGGAATGGCAATGCTGAGAGTGATACTTAAATTAATGAACTAGGCTTTCTAGTTGCCCCTCTGTTTATCAAGTAGAGAGAGCATGAGCACAATATTCTCTTACTAGTAGGTTAGGTTGCCCCACGGTAGTTCAGATCAATCAAACCTCCAATTAGGGAATGATCACAGTGAACATTTGAAAAGGCTGAACTGTAGACCTCCACAGATAAGTACACAGTATCTACAGTTTACATTAAATTGCCAGGGTTTTCTATCAGCCTCCTGTTCCTTTAGACTGGCTTTCAGGCAGTCCTACAAGAGTCTAAGTAAAACATGTTTTTCACCAAAAAAAATAATATCTAAAATCTGAATGGAAATTTGCAATCTCGGTATGAAAAGTAGTTGGACAGAATTAATGATAGAGTTTTAATTTCAGCTTTTTTTTTTTTTTTTTAGTTTAGCTTATTACCTGTTCTGTTAGAGATAGCATTCCCCCTCAGGACTTATTTGTCATATTTAATGCCAAATATTATATCAGGTTTTGTGTTATAAATACTGATTTGTATCACAAATACAAATATTATTAATTTTTGTATTTATTAAACTTTTTCCTTCTAAAAGCTGTAGTAATTTTGAATGAAATAACGCATATTCAAAACTAAATGCAATCAACATTCTCCTACTGAAAATTCAGTTATCAGTCTAATTATCAGAGACATAATTAGAAGATCCAGCGCTTTTTCCCCTCCCACATTCCTGGTCTTTTTCAGGCCAAAAAGTCAAGTTTGCTTTAAAAAGGAGATTATATAAACTTAAAGTAAAATGAATCATGCACTGCAACTTTCTGCCGCTTAGGTCAACAATCGGAAGCATGCATAACTTTTTCACTAAACGGTTAAAAGTTGAATTCTGCAGTGATGTTTGGGTCTGTTAAGTTTTCATGAATCTCTTCCCCATAGTATGATTCTTCACCTTCTAACAGTTGCCTTAAATGACATCCTTAGGCAAGTAAGAATCTTCCCTAATGCTTGGAAATCCTAAGCACTGACTGCTTGATGTGAAAGTTAATGATTTATAATCTAGTTTTAAACTCACTGCAAAGGATGAGTTCAAAGAAATGAACACAGTATGTGGGTATCTAGCTCAAAAAGTACTTCAGAGAATAATGTATTTCCTGAAAATGTGTAAAGCATGAGGTCTTTTTTTTATAGTTGAAGTTTATAAATTCACATCTTATATTTTAAAATCACCCAGAAACCAGTGGCAAACTCAGGAACAGAAATGCAATCTCATCAAACCCTGTAAAAGTTCTGTAATTCAAGATTAGTTTGAGAATAAATTAGTCTAAAAGTAAATAGAGGGTGAAGTTCTTTTCAGTAACTGTAGAAATATAATTTCATTTATTTTTATCTTAGTTAGCAGAGTGCCCAACCCATAACAGCATTATTTATATTATATTGATGCATAAATATTTAATAGTACCTGTGTATTTAGAAAGTCTAGCTGGGCCTGGAATACCGCTTGCGCAATATATTGACAGTAAGAGAACTCAAAGGAGACATACTTGTGATGGAATTGGTAGTCTAAGTTATATATTTTAGCAAATTATATATTTTTGTGCATGCAAAGCTCCTACCACAATAATGAAATATAAGATTTCAGTTCTCATCATGCAATTTTACATAGGAAGGCTGCAACTACACATGGTAAGGACACCTATGCAGACGAAATTCTAAAATCAGATACTGCAAAAATAAAACTCATAAAAAATTTTAAAACATAATTTTAAAATAAAATAATTTTAATATAAGAAATTTCAACTCTACTTAAACTTTTTTTATAGAACTGAATTATGTATAAATCTTTCTAGTTTAATTTTGCCCTTGATTTTTATTAATGATCCTTTCCCTGATTTTTAGTACTTTGGTTTTGCACTATGATACTTCAAATTATGTAATTACTTGTTTGATTTAGTTGCCCTTGTGTTTTGGTTTGGTTTTTTGGTTTGTTTTTTTTTAATTTACTATCCGCCCCTTAAGTAAACTCATTAAGTTTTCATTCTTTTCAATCTTTGTGAGTTTTTCCAATTACTATTCAACAAAGACATCAGTCTTGCCCATAAAATGTTTATGTAGCAACATTATAATACAAAACCAGAGAATCAGGTTTCCCTATTAGAACTGGGTTCTTAGTAAGGTTTCCTTATTAAGAATTAGGTTCTTAAACTGCTAGAAAGGGACTAGACAGCATAAGCCTTCAGATACTCTTATCTGCTGCAGAGATGGAAACAGGAAGAGCAATGTTATGACCTGAATCAATAAGACTGCAGGAAAAACAGGTAAGCAATGCTGATTTACATTAAGGCTGCACCTGGATCACTAGCATCTTCATTCTGAACCATCAGAAAAAAAAACAGAGTGGTTATCCACTCCCTTTAAAGAGACTATATTAATTTCTCTTTCCAGCTTGCACCATCATTGGAACACAACCTGCAAATTCCATGCAGTTTTGCAGCTGCTTAAAGGAGTCAATGTAACAAGATCTTTTATTATACACTTGCCATATATTCTAGGCTACTTACTAAATTAATTACTCTTATCTGTACAACAACATTTTTTACTGAAAGATACATAATAAATAACCTTCATTTCTCTGCAGACATTTTGTTTTATTTCTCCTCTGAATAAAGCTTGAAATTAGATACTTCTTTTCTCTTTTTTTCCCTCTTAAGTTTCTGACTAGAGATTTTAAGCCTTCAAAAGGCAACTTTAGTGCCTACAAGTACATTGCTGATGAAAGTAATCTCTCCTACCTCTTTTCCCCATGTAGTCTGACTTTTTTAACTATATGAACACATCTCATTACATAGTATATTCTACACTCCGTTGAAATGCATTAGCCAAAGCAGATTTTTTCTTACATTTTTCTTCTATGATGATCACTTAATATGAACTTATTTTAGAAGTAGATATTTAGTCCTGTGTGGTTTTTTATCTTCTGTAACATACAAATACTCCTACAGAGAGAAAAATCCAAATCCCTAGAAAAGATAGGGTTTTTTGTTTGGTTGGTTTGGGTTTTTTTGGTGTTCTTGTTTGTTTGTTTGTTTGTTTGTTTTTTGTTTCCCTCACCCGCCCCACATATGGATAAAACAGCTCTTGCAAAAAACCATATTAAATGCTATTATAGAATATCAATTTTACATGCATTCATTTTACTGGGGTGCTGGAGACACCATGAAAATCATTTTATAAAAGAGAAACTCAGGTAATTTTTTAGGTGCTTGAATTGAGAAGTTTGTAACTGTGGGGTGAATTTTCATGCAATTTGTACAGGGAAGTGCAAATGCAACTTAACTCCAAATCACTCTCAAGACAAAAAACACAAATCTGTCTTTCCTTTCTTAGGAGTTCCACTGGTCAGGGTCAGTTTTAATTTACACTGGAGCCTCAACAGCAGTGCTTGAGGCAAAGACTGTCAAAAGGTATGCACTGACTGAGTACAAGCACAAACTACTCCTGCTTTCTGGACAGCGCTGCCTTTTGCAATTTTTCTCAAGGTAGAGAAGTGTTCTGCTTTTGACTGGTTTGGTCTTCTCCAGAGGACTTTCTGCAGGACTTTCCTATAGTCAGATTTATGTAAGTATAGTGAAATTACAGAAAGAATATGAAATATCTCATAGCAAGACATGCTCCCAAATTAACAATAAATATTTCTATTAAAGATTAGACATGTCATGAAACCACTAAACCAGCACCTTAATAGGAAATTACATGGCCGAAATAGAAATGGTTATGGTTTATAGTTATTATCTATGACCTATTTTGCAACTGCTAAGGAAAACTTAATGTCTAACTACGAATCTATACTGAAAAATTCTAAAATGCTGAGTGCATGCTCTCTGCATACTTTTCAGACAGAACTTGCACTGACATCACTCAGAAATTGGATATAAATCTAGGTCAAGGAGCTAAAATGCGTAACAGAAATCAATGAGATGATTGTCTAGCTGTTGAATTTGAGAGTTTTAGTGTTCCCATTAGAGCTGTATCAAACCATTTCAAGTGCCATCACAGAACAGTCCAATGCTTAAAAGTACTGAGACTGGAAGGACTAGCTTCACAAGCCTTGCATTCAGCTCCTGAGCCAACTGCAGTACCACTCACCTTGCCCACCTCACTCTCTGTGGTGTCCTTCTGCCAGCAAAACTGATGTTGCAATCACACAGATATCTACATTAAGAAAATACATACACACACACATCTATATTGCTTATATATATAAGCAATTTGAATCCATTCCATTACAGTGTTTGACCTGTGATCAGATAGCACTTCTATTGGTGTAACATCAGAAGTGGGAGAGGTACATAAAAAATTGGTAGAAGATGCCAGGATGAGTAATGGTTTAAAACCTAGATGTGAATCGGGTGGAGAAGAAAAAAACCCTTATGTCTTACACAAAACTGTTTCAGTAATTTTCAATTACTGAACTATTGAATTTATTACAGTCTTATACTGCTAGAGCTAAGAAAGCTAGACTGAAATTTGTGTATTTACAGGAAATTCTTCTGTCCTAGCAAATAGACATTTTCCAGCAAAAAGCAATATCTCATCAATTATCAAATTTGGTCTTTGTAGGGAAAGGAATGTTCTGCTTGTTTTGAGATTTTCAGGTTTTTATGCTATATAATCAGAATATTCAGATTAAATAAATTTATCTGAAACTACCTTATACAAAAATCACAAGTTTAAATAAGTTGGTACATAAGTGGCTTCTAATGTCTGACTACAACTGAAATTCAGCTTTACAGAACAACTTAGAAAAAAACATTTCTCTTGGGATTGAGAAGCTTGGGAAGATAAATTCAAAAGCTTTGCAGCAGCACTGATGAATCCATATAACTACATTACAAAAACGCTGTAACATTAAAATAACTTTAGAAAGCTTCCTAATCCTTTTTCAGTAGAACTAAAATGATAAACCAGAGAGAGATATCAATAAACTCTAATCATAGAACTGACACAAAACTGTCAGTGTTGAAGTTAAACTTCAACAAAACCAAAGTTTCATCTTTTCCTTGTCATTTTAATAAGTGTAAACAATGTAGATTATGCATATTTCTAAGTTTTTATGAATATAAAAGTGTGAAAATATTTGAAGATAAATTTAAGAATTTCTCTATATACTTTCAGAATAATTCATTCATTAAAATGTACTTTATTATCTATGAAAAAACACTAATGTAGCTATATAAGAGAAGCTGTACATAATAAAAGGCTAACAAACTTCAGGATATCCATTCACCATAAAACTAATTTCACACCTAGTCTATTATGTAATGTGCTATGAAAATATTCTTTGCTTCAAGGTATCTTTATATGAGTTTGAACCATACAAAAGTCGTATAGTTCAATGCTATACAGATTATCCCTGGAATAATTTTTAAAACAGTGAAATATTGATTTGTATCTGTTGTTTCACAAACTGTAAGCTAAGGTAGTTGTCATCAATTAAAAAAAAAATAAATCGTAATAACTATTTTCCCCTCATATCCAAATATTTATCATAATTCACAATATGCACTGAAAATATTTGGACTGTTGATTACTTTTATGGTTTGTATGCTTTGATGGATCTTTCTAAGATTGATGTTACTTAATGAATGAATTTTAAACTTCCTATTAATAAATGTGATCAAAAGAGTAGAAGAAAACATCACCTGTTGAAGCAGACTGAAAAAAAACAGATTGTCTGAACTGTCATTTTCTTTTTAAACTCTGTTTCACCTCAGCTGGAGAAACAAAAAAATCAAATACCTAATAAACAAGAAACTTCAAGACCTAGTGGCTGTTGAGTCTAATAGAAATATTCCTTCTGCACCACACCCTAAAATCCAGACTATATCTGTGAATTGGAATGGCCAAGGACAGACTGTTTTTCGGATCTTCCTTCACAAAGACACAGGGATAAAAACAAAAGCTCCAAAAAAATCCAACACCCATCCAAATCAGTAAAAGGCTTTCTGCTGATTTCTTAAGGAAACCAATAACTTCTTCGACAATGTGAAATCCAAAAGGGAGCGAAGTGATGTGGAAACTGTACAACCAAATGTAGTCATTCAATAGTTCTGAATTTTAAATTGCTTTAGTACTGTTACTGATGGCTATTTCAATCCATTTCCAGTAATTCTGAAATTGTGATTCATGCTTTCTCTCTTTCAGAGTCTTCATGACCAGTTACTTGGTCATGAAGAAAAGTTCAGGATACACACAAATATCTGTTGTCATGACTGGATGTTCTCAGTAATTCCATTTGCTTAAGAGGGGATACTTTAGCAGAAAGTATAGTTTAGAATGAAGATATCCATTTATAAGCTAAAAAACATTTTTCCACAGCAAATAACAGTATCTCTTAACACACGATTCAAAGGAAATAAGAATTTCTTTGCAAAAAATTAGCCAATAAAACAGCAAACAGATGGAGAATATATTTATAATACATTCAAAATCTATAATGGGTCTCTCAAACAGTGTCACTTTTTCTTCTGTCAGCCTAAAATCCTGGTATTTCTCAGTTGCTAGGATACTCCAGTTGAATATTCTTTTTTCTTTCTCAATATTTCAATTGTCCACTATTCAAATGCTTGCATTATATACAGAAAGGAAATAGTTCAGCTGCAAAGTTTTTCGAACAGCAGCTAGTGGATAACAACAGCATACAAGCATAATAAAACATGCTTTTCATTTTTAAGAATTTATTTTAATACATTCATAGCATAAAAAAGCTTGTTATGATTGACATGAAACCATTGGACCAGCTTTTCATCAAATATTTACATACCCTAATATTCTTTGTCTGAAATAAAAAACACAACAGACCTTAGCTCTTCTGAGTATTTCTAGTTTAAAGAAAAAAGCTATAACATCAAAAGAAATTTATATCACATTTCACTATCTTGCAACAAAACTCTACTTTGAGAATCCTATGCCTTATCATAAATAACTTTTCAAAAGTTCCAGTTATACATATGGGTCCCAAGTTACCTGGAACTGGAAACTGTAGGTATTTTTAAGGATCTGTGATAAGATAAAATGTACTACACAAAATAAGTCTTCTTTCTCAAATATCTCAAAATTAATTTATTTTTCAGAAGACTTAAAAATATACATATTAGAAACTTACTTGGAGAAGAAAAAAAAAACCAAACCCAAACAGAATATTTGTAACATTTTTAGCCATCACTTATAATATTTTAACAACACTAACATGTATATAACAATATACACAGAAGGCATACTGAATATAAATGTTTCTGGTGATTAGTATACTGCAGTTCTGGAGTTATATTGTTATCAGTTTTTACAAAGGAAAATTGTTTGGCAGAAATCTTTATTCAGTAATCTTTCAACAACAGCCATTATCATAGATGCTGCCCTCATCTGTGTATGTCCTTTCTGAAGGTCATATCAAAATTACAAAGAAGCAGCTAAAAGAAATTCAGAATTCTTACATGAAATAAACAAACAAAACAACAACAAAACAAAATCAACAAACCCCACACACTATGAGAGGCATCACATGAATAAAATCCAACAAAGAAATCTCTGCTTGACTGAGAACTGCAATTTTAAGCAAGGGCAAAGAATAAGGTCTCTTCAGCAAAGTCTATAGAAAATGCAAGATAATAATACAAGATGCTTGAGATAGATTTTTATCACTGTAATTGGTCCCAAAGTAGAGTTTTAGGGGGAATATAAGTATGAGGGATATATTGCAACAGCAGCATTTATCAAAATCAATTCCAAAGTTTTCCTGGCACTGTCTTGTGACCTTCAGTGTAGCTTTGTAATATTACTAGCAAGAAGAGGACAAGGAATTCACAAGTAGATGATAAAGATTAGAGAACAAAGCTCAAATGATGCCTTCATCAATGATTTGTCAGTCATGCCAGGATGCCTCCAAGCAAACAAGAGTTTCTGACTTCCTGAACAGAAGGCTTTTTGTGATGTCACCCCAGCTCAACGAAGAGCAATTCCGAGCAGCCTATACCTGCTTGTAGTTTGGCCACCTGAATTCCAGCTGAACTGGTTTGAAACTTTAAAACTCTCACTTATTCAGGGAGTGCAAAAAATCCCCAGCTATGAAATGTAACCAAGTACAACAAAATTTTCACTGGGAAACTTTTGTGAACACATTAGATACCTAAATTTTTGTATATTGTACAGCATACAAAACTGATTTGCATTTCTAGAATATAATTAAATTAGACATAAACACACAAACTAATCCAAAATATTTTGTAACATCAAAAAAGAAGAAAATTTGGCATAAATTGTTGACAACTAGTGAAAGATGCAATACAGTCTTATGTTAATTGTGTCAGTCTTGATGGAATCATTAATTAAGTTCTTTCTGCTAATCACTAACTTCCTGAGAATGCTAAATTAAAGTGCTCAGGTTATGACTAGCTTTTTTACACGTGAATATTTCAATCTCTCAAACAGAGACTGCTTTAAAAGCACCACCATGAACAAGTGCAAAAAATGTACTGGATACCCAAAATAAAAAATTTGTTTATTATTATTGTTTTAAAGTTGGCCTCTGACTAAAAAGTTACTATGAATATATCCCTTTTTTATTTTACATACTTTCATTGTGGATTTTCATTATCATATTTAAAAAATCAGAAGACAAGACAATATTATTTCACTGATATGCCACACATGCTAGATCACATTATCTATATATATTGAAAAAAATTTCATACATTGCTGCATGAGATCTAGAATCTTGTTATGTCTTATCACTGCATTTTAGCTCTTATGTTTCATGTGCTTTTTCATCTTTTCAGCTTGATATTGAGTGTATTATCTTTTGCAGCACTTAACACATAGTGTTTCTCTGTGAGTCTTTCTTAATTTTGCAGTTGTTTCTAATGATGTTTTAGCAATTCAGCTATACCACTTCATAGTAGAAACAGGTGGTATCTCAGAAGTAATGACAAACATCTTTCTACAGTGAGATCAAAAGGGAGTGGAAGAGTGGATTTCTCATCAAAGTTTTACCTTTAGTTGAAAATAGAAGTTTTGAAAACTGCTTTTCTAGCAGCCATAATACTACTGTCCTTGACAAACTACAGACTATTAATTAATTCCATCAGCACTGCAGTGAAGCAATTTTTCCCTCAAAATTTCGGAGAAAAAAAAATAAAATGAATTGAGGCTGAGAGCTCAATCTAATCCTATAAACTGCCTGACTACTTGATTGGGCACATACACAAGCCAGTTGTTCACTCAAGTACCCAATGAGTCACTGGTAGAGACATGATAATATGTATAAATTCCGAATTCTCAGATTTCTTTACTTTCTTCAAGGCAATGCTGCCACCTTCTTTGAAGTACAGCCAAAACAGACTTCAAAAGTATTCCTGCATTAAAAATAGTCCTGGGAAAGAAAAACAACACCAGTCTGAAATAATAATTTTGCTGTAGAAAACATGGTAATGATATTTAAGATACACCACCAAGGAAGTATATTTTTACTCCTATATTCTTTTGTCAGTTACTGGTTCTGAGAGGAATCAAAACTTAGTTTGAATTCCAAGAAGTTCTGCTCCTATCTTTGCTGCAATCAAATTCTGTTTTGTTTCTGTACCTATCAGACAAAGACACAAGCCACCACCAGCTAGTGATGACAATATGCTCATCAAAATTTTTGAAATGCTGCTGAAAAGAATGTACAAAAACTATTCTTACTATTTAAGGAGTGACAGTTCTGCTGCCTCACCAATACCACAATTTAGGATACTGTGGTCCTTTGCCACATTATATTAATATATGGGGAACAGCAGCCAGTAATATAATTTTTGATACTACTCTTGGAGAATGATTGTTCCTTTAGAACAGAAACTATGCTGGTGCACAAAGCTATTTTAACTGCTATTCTTTCACAAAAAGGAAAGACAAAAGAATCAAAGTACTTTCAACTTTATGCACTACTAACAGCCATTTAGAAAAATCCTCCTACTCATGTAGGAACATCCACCTATATTTTCTTGATCATTTATCAAGAACAGAATATATTGTCATTATTTTTTCAAGTAAATAGGAAAAAGTTACGCTGTTTAAGAGGGAAGAGCCCTACTAACAGTTTATCCATACAAGTCTCTCATAAATGAGGACAAATTTCAGCTGTTGAATGCAATGGTTTGGAAGATAGCTGCTAAATGAGATACAAATTCCTACAATTTATGCAAGTTCCTAGGATCCTAGTAATTTCTTCACAAGGAAGGTGCTCTTGCCTGAAAACAAATGAAGGTGCTCTTGACTGTACTTTAGTTGCATGTTACTGCATAAAAGGGAACACCACCTCACTCATCACACTTCTTCAGTGTCTGATGCCATTTTTAAACATTAGCAGTGATCTGAGCATGCCTGGAGGTTTTGAGGTCTTCAGCAGAAGAAACCTCCTTGCTGGAGTAAAGACTGACCTTTAGGCTAAAGAGTCTATACACAGTAAGACTGAAAAAAATAAATGAAAAAATTGGTGCAAACAGTTTTTATCTTAGTTATATGTTGCCTGACAAAGGTTCATTGGAGTAGGTGGAGGTTTTCAAGACCTCAGCTTTGGCTCTTAGGGTATATATGTGCTTTATGTACATGTATCCCTAACAGTGTAGTTCTTTTCTTCTCTGCTAAGTTCTTGGTGAAAGAAGATGCCAATAGAAGAATAGCAGTATAGATCTTTTCAAAATCTAGGCCCACATTCATGTGCACATTATCTCCCTTCTACAGCTTAATTTTCGTGTAAGCAAATTTCAAATGGGAATTTACTTGGTGTACTGGTGTACTCTATGACATGAATGGGCAGATCTAGATCCAAAGAGTCACCACAGAGCACCTCATGGGTATTCCAGCCACAGAACTGATTCTTAGTTCCCTGTTTTCAAAAGAGATCCCTGTTTTCAAAAGAGATATAATTATATCACAATCGTATTTTGAGGGAAATTGCATTATGCACTGAGTTGCTTAGCTAATATGGTAACAAGTATCAGAAATTAATAGGTAACATACTCCTGTAATGGTGCAATTAATTTACAAGCACATTTACTGCAATCTCAGAAAAAAAAAAAGATGCTTTGACATACCAAGGAAAAACATCATGTCTGCTATTTTGTTTATTTCCCATTCTCACTATTTTATGAGCATCTACAATTTCAAGAACACTTTAAAAACAATAAGATTGCCATGAATTTTTTAGTATTTTGAAAGGTTTAGAGATGTTCCTTGAATCACTATTTTTAAAATGAAAGGCTATATAATTACTAGTGATATTGTTTTCCTATCACAAAATGCAATATATTTAATTTAGAGTAGCTACTTTTTACTTTGTAAAGGCGTTAAGCTATGTGTATAAAGGTACACAACCAGCTGAAGCCTACAAAACTAATCTATTCTCCACTGCCAACTGTTATACAAAGAAATAAGAAATTTCAATGAGTTGTGGCAAATCTGTCACTACAATATTGCTTCTACTGTTGGGACACATTTTCATTGAAATCCTACCTTAGAATTTGACCTTTATTAATAAAATAAACAAAATCCAATCAAAATAATAGTGGCATGATAGATTACCAAGCACAAAAGTTCACAGAAAGTTAAAATCAGAACTGTGAGCATCAAAATATTAAAAAAGAAATATAAAGTGGTTTATAAACATTAAAACTGTATTTATTCATATTCAAGTTATACATATTGATGATCTGTTACATTATATTCTTATGCTTCTGTTTATAAAAAAAAGTATTCCAATTTCAATCAAGAAACTTTTCCACACCTATTAGCAGGTGTTATAGCAGCCAGCTGGAATGTATACAATTTAATTTTCATTTTCTCTTTCTGCATCTGTCTTTTTATGCTTCAGTATTTGCCTTTTAATGCCTTTTTAATGTTATATGTTATAATTTGAGAACTTTCTTTTTCTAGTTTATCCATTATATTCAACATAATTAGTCACAGATCAGGCAAAATTTTCATGTCCCTAAAACTGCTGTGTCGAGTTTTCAACATACGAAGAAAATACTATTTTTCAAGCAACAATTTCATACAACACTAATGTTCTCCAGTGGCCACTAAGTCATAAGATTGATTCTGCTAAATACACTTTTGCTGAAGAGTGACCTGAATAGTTATTTCAATTTTAATGATTACAAGAGTAGTAAGCATAATTCAAGAGTTTAGAGATGAGCACATGGTGAAGAACCGTCTGTAAGACACAATGAAGAAATGAGCTGTTCCTACAGACAGGTCCAAGCAAGACAACTTGCTAATAAATACATCAGTACCATTCACAGACAGCTGACAGCACACCATGGAAGAAATGGACAGTGTACCTGATGCATAATGAGTAAAACAGCAGCTGCCACTTAAGTGTGTAGAGTGTGAAATGGATATTCCAGGCTACAGGCAGAGTAGCAGAGCACCAGTCGTCAGGGCACTTACAAAGGTGTTTCAGACATATGAACACTAGTATGGGCAAGAGAGGCATAATAGCATCTGAACAGCTGAGTCCTTTACCAAATAATGATTTTATTTTTACCACCCCACCCTTCAAATCCAAGGATAGTGGAAATCTTAGTAATAAAACTACACCAGATGTTGCAAAATTAAAAAAAAAGAGCCTGAAAAAAGTATCTAGAACTGAGGAAACTGTAGCAGGGTTGGTATATATGAAAATGAAGTAATAGACTGAAAGCTTAAGATACAACTGAAGAAGAAGAAAAGAAAACAAGGAACTTGAATAGTTTCTCTATAGCTGCAGCAACTGCAGACCGTAACAGACCACGCAGAACTAGGCAGACAGGCATTCCAGGCTTTCATTAGGTTTTATTGTCTTAAAAAATATGTTTCTACAGCTTTTCTGATGGATCTAACACTATTGTATATTTTTCTTTAATTGGAATGCAGATTAAGCAATTAATAAGCAACTAGAGTCCAGCTGTAAAACTAACCTTTTGCTTTCAATTCTGTAAGTTGAATGTTGACCTTAAGCCCTACTGTATAAATGTATCATACTATAAACCTTGTATTTTTCAGACAGATGAGATGAGCAACATTGGACATCTTAGCTTTTCAGAGAAAGAAAACTCAAGAAAGGTGTGCTGTCACTCTGAGGGATACATTTAGCCACCAAAATGTCATACAAAGTGCTTTAGGCCAAGTTGAACATAGCCATGATGATGCTAATCTGCTAATATGATGAGAAATTGCAAACAACACATGTCTACAAAAAGGCCCACTGCTCACTTAAGACCAACAAATATTATTATACGATTTAAACTTCATTATTTATTGTGCTGCATTCATTTCTATTTTAGGAACATTTAGGTTCATGTCTCTTTATCCCTTCTGTAATAACTCCGTATTCTGTGTACCTTCAAATTATTCTCCTTTAGTATGAGTTAAGGGTGGATAAAAATCATAGAATCATAGAGTTATAGAATCATTTAGGTTGGAAAAGAACTTATATTATTAAGTCCAACTGTTGTTTCTAGTTTCAGGGGGTTTAGGGTTGTTTCTGTGTTGTTTTGATTTTTTCCAGCTGAGGCAAAGCAGCTGAATGATGAGTTACATCAGCTCTTCTGCTCACTGGCAGGCAGCTCTGCACATAACTTATCGCATTATGGGCTGTTCCATTATCACTCTCTGGGAAATGGGTCATTCAACTCATTAAATATTTGGGGAGGACAGGTAATAATGGGACAGGAACAGAGTAACAGGTGACGTCACTGTTGAAAATTTTCTACAAAGTGAAGCCCTGTTAAGCAGATCTGTGGGCTTCATATCTTCAACACTTATCTCTCTCAACTTTCTGTTTTTTCATCAAAACAAAATGATTCTGTTTACTGCTGTTTGAATTCTGAAACTGATTGATTATCCTTACAATATGTTGCCATAGAATATATATAAAAGCAACATATAAGTTTTATTGTTTCATTCTTCTCACAAGTAGTTATTTACTATAAAATGTACTTAGCAATGAAATAGTTCATTTTTCTTCTGATCCCCCAATTTAAAAACTGAGGTGGGAAGTAGAACTCCTTGATTTAGTTGCAAATTAGTATGGCCTAACAGTGCAAAAATAATTTCCTCAGGAGGCTGAGATATAATGCTCTGAAAGCATATAAATCTTATAATCTACTTCTTGATTATATTGCAGAAGTGACTACTACTATTATTTCTGAGAGATCTCTGTCTATCAATTCTTGAAAAGTCTACAGCCTTTGTTAAGCAAGTGAAAGCAGTTTTCGTAAGTGGAAACAATTATCCTACTATCAACCTGAATACAGATAAGTGGTGGTAAAATTAGCTTGATCATTCTTTCTTTCCTACCTCTGAGGGGAATTGATCACTGCCGGTTTATAACAACTTTCTTTGAAGAATTCAGCAGGACTTGTTAAATTAGAACTATCGTATCTTCTGTCTTTGCAATTCACTGAGCCAGTTCTATCATGACTAACAGACATGGCTGTTTCTTATCAACTTGAACTTACTTCCCTCAAGGTGTTTACAACCTGCATGTTTCTCAGTTTGCTTTGGAACCTTTATTGTTAGTAAAGTGAGGCTTACAGGCCTATAATTGCCCATGGCCTCTCTTCCTTTCTAAGGTAGCGATTTGTCTTTTCCCATCCTTTCTCTTCCCAGATCCTCCTTTTGTCCTGTAAAACCTCACTGAGAACACTGCTAATGGCCCTAACATTATTTATTTTAGTTAAATGTTTATGTACAGTAGGAAGAATGTCATCAGGCTCTGCCTATGTAAAACTTAACGATAGTTCTTTTTCTTGGCAGTTACCCGTGTTAAAAAGCCCTTTGTTGTGAGACTGTAAGAATACAGTTGATTCTTGGGTTTTGGATAGCTTTGAAAAGGTATTGATTCATGATGATATACTACTTATTCACTGATAGTATGACAGCAAATCTTGATTCTGCAAGTCCCATCAAAGATCACTGACTGGCTTGAGGCATTTTTTGGTGCATGTTTTTTTTTTTCTGTTCCTGCAGTACTTGCTGCAGAAAATATTATGCACCTTACAAAGGCATAGTTACTCTTTTCATATTCTGCTGGGGGAAAAGCGTCCAGACTTTGTACAGGACAGTCAGCTATTACTTAGAAATAAGAATATCTGACTGCAAGTAATATTATATACAATTGTGAATAGCGCTCATGTAAACAGGAAGTACAGCCTTGATATTTTCCCAATCACTTCTATTTTGAATTATGAATTGTTTGTATAAGAATAGCTAAAATGAATGTGGTTTTGTTTTGTTTTGTTTTTCCATTTGTATACCTTTTTCTTTATATAATTCTTAAAGCTTGCTAGTTTTAACTGTTACAGTATCACCACCACAGAAAATAAACAATGTGGTTTAGATTTTTTTCCAAAATATTTTCTGTGTACCAGCCTACTGGTCTTCTTTTGGCACTGAATCTTTAAGGACATGCTTTGTCTCCATTGTTTTCCAGTAAATATTTCAAAATTTCCAGCATATCTATTAGAAGGCTCTGTTCACATGAATTGCTAGTGTTTAACTGTTGTCTTTCAAGGCTTTCCAAAGCAACCTAAATTGGCCTTGGGGTGTATTACGCTGCAAGTAATAGTGGAGACTGAGAAAGAATTGTATGTGGGGGAATATTAAAACAATATCAGAGCTTTGACCAAATCCCTTTAGGGCAGCATGCCTTAATTCATAGCTATTGAGCAAGTACAGATGCAACAAAGCAGATTGTTAGAGACAAGAATATTTGGAAACTGAAGTTCAAGTAGCTTTGCATATATGACAGGCTATAAAAGCAAAGCCAATTTAAGCATGTCCCACTGCAATAGTATCTACCTTGCTGAGAAGTAAACCAGACTGTAATAAAGGAAGAAAGGTCACAGAGAGAGCAGCTTTATACTGACTCTAATGTGAAGAACACAAATCTTTATGAGAATTCAAGCCTCTGACTCTCTCTATTCCTCACATGCTAGATCATCTGGAAGGAACAGAATAAATAACCAACAGGGAAAGGTTAATAATAGGTTTCAAAACCCCATCAAGCCAAAATCAGAAGTCAAGCAAAGCAGACATGAAAAGCAGAGATAAAGACAAGTGTATTCAGGAACTGGTACAGTAGTAGTGAAAGCTGATTCAGATAAGAAAATACCAAATTTATTGCTATCTGAAATACATATGTTCACTCTAGGGCTATTTTATCATTCAAACAACTATGGACATACAAAAATAAAGCATGTGGATATTTGCAGTCAGAGAAAAGGATGCTGCTTTGATATTAAAGCATTAATCTATGCTAGGTAACATAATGTTCCATGATCACATAATGAAAGAGTATTTAGAAGAAGCACAGGGAAAAGAGCAGTATACACATAGCTGATAGAACCTTAAATGAGGAGAAAATTCTCTGCTGGCAGAAATTGGCACTATGCCTGGTACATCAATGAAATTGAATCAATCTATAGAGAACTTGATCTTGAATAACCCAAGCTTAATTCTGCTAAAAAGTCTATGGGGCTTACCAGCCTCCGACATATTTTATTCATAAACTAAACAGATCAGAAATCCAGAATAAACAAGGAAAACTATGTCAGTACAGTCAAAATGTAACAGAACAAAATAAATTTTAAAGGTACCACATTATAAATTTTAATACAATTAATATAGAAAAAGATCCACCACTTACAAGATGGCAGTGCCTTAGGCTTAGGTGATGTTTGAGGTTCTGAATTTCATGGCAAAGAGTAAAAAATTCACTAATAGTTTTGAGATTCATTGAAACATCAATACCAGTTTTGAAAAACTGAACAAAAAAGTTCTTTCTGAAAAGGTCATTTTCCTACTTTTCTTTTTAAACACTTCCCA
>JANHGB010044273.1:0-106842 GCA_026283785.1 Coracopsis vasa
CCCTGCCCATGGCAGGGGGGTTGGAACTAGATGATCTTAAGGTCCTTTCCAACCCTAACTATTCTATGATTCTATATATAAAACCTTTCTATGTGATTCATTGGTAAGGAAAAAAGTAATTATTGAGAGTAATGCAACTGAAATGAGCAAGTGAGGAATCATGGTTTATAATTTTCTTACTGCACATTTGACAGCTCTGTTCTGGTTTGGGTTACACTTCCTCTGGTGTTTTTCACTCTTGTCATTCTTCCATGCTCTTATCAGGATTCTTTTTAAAATTGAATTTAGAATTGAAGAATTCTTTACAGCAGCAGGACTGTAACATTAAATCTTTGTTTGTTTGTTTGTTTGTTTTAATTTAGTTTTGGAAACATTTTAGTTTGTAGCACCTTGTATGAACCAAGGAAGCAGCAGGAGCCACAGTGACATCTTAGAATAATCCTCTTTTTATTTCCCACATGCCAAGAAGAGACCTATCTTGGAAAGGTCAGAAGCCACAGGACAGAGAGACTAATGTTCTCATAGATGAAAAGTCTGGGGCTGTTCAATGGCTGTTCAGATTGAGAATTCCATGTCATTTTTGTTTGTTTTGTTTTTTGCTTTGCAAAACTGCAAGGCAAAATAATTAAGAGAGCCTCTGCAAGAAACACCATGTTTTAAATTACGAGGATACTACCTTAAGCCGAAGTTACTCTACTACTTTAATAATTATCATACATTTGCTTTCGAATGTTAGTTTTTATTTAATATAAGCCCCACATCTCTCTGCAGTATTCTCAAACCTTATCCAAATTTCTGCATTATCTCACCCTCCAAGCCCAGTTACTTTTTATCTCCTGTGTCACCAATTAAGGCAACCTGGGTCACTCTTAAACTGCATATGAATTTCAGTCAGTGTGGTTAAAGCAGAAATTTAAAGTCAGTGTAATGCCATACCAGAAGGAGTTCAGGTGGGAGTGGGATAGAAATCCCAAAGTTGCTTCTTCTGAAACTGTGAAGGCTTTTGTTTTCACTGCCATCTCTGTATAAATGAAGATAATATCTACGAAGAGGCTCTGATATTGACCTGTCAGATCACGTGTTGCTTATCAAGCACTAAAGAAATTGAATTTAATTTTGTCTCTTATCTGGAGTGTCTTATTAAATCATCCTGCAGTTGAGAGGTGATACAGGGTCAACAGGTTCTGTCTCTCTTGCCATCTACCCGTGGATTATTAACCTTTGGAGAATTACTAAAACTGTTCTTTTTTTATCCCATAAAGTTGGGTTAAATCTTCTTGATCCATAAATTGTTGTGAGTGAGTTCCATGTGCTTGTAATTCTTTTATTTAATACAGTTCCTGGATAAGGAATGAAGACTTAGTAATCTGTGCTAGTGTAGAGATCTCTTTTATTTATCTGGGGTTTTTATTTTTTGATAGTCTGCCACTGCCTCTGATTTTAATTGGTTCACTTAGTGTAAAAAGAATCAGATCGGATGATGAGTCAGTAGGTGCTTGGTAGTATTTGTTTGCCAGAGATAAAGTGAGGGTGAGGAGGAGGAAGATAACAGAGCTGGGTATTGCCAGGCATTGAAAGCAAAGGGCAGAGAGAGAAGCTGGCTGCAACCAGAGGTGGGAACAGAGCAGAGGTTGTAGTAGCAGCCCATATGCAGGAAGGGTCTGACAGAAGGGAGCCTGCCATCAGCAGAGGGGCCTGGGAAGATCTAAAGCCACTCTGCCACCACCACCACCAAATCCTCCCTATGCCTTACTGCCAAATTTCTGTTTGAAGATGTGAATATCCTGACTGGCAGAAGCTGTCTAAGAGTTTGATGCAGTCACAGGATATTGAATTTCATGTAACAGCAGAAGCTCTGAGTACTTTCTGCTATCACCCAAAGGAATTTTCTCCCATATCAGACATATTTTCTGCTGGAGAAAAAAGCTTGAAAAAATAAATTATGAATACCTCCTCCCTAAAATTTTAATTCTAAATACAAGATCTAGTGCAAAATAATATGCAGTTTCACTCAAATTTGAAGCTCTCAATCAAAAAATCTTCCAAAATGAATAAGCCAAACTATTGTTTTTTAAATAACTTGTCCTTATGCTCAGCTATTCACTTAGTGTCTGGCCATGTTCCGCTTTTTCAAAGTTGTTCTAAGGAAAAAAAACACACCAGCAACCAAAAAAAACCCAAAAAAGAAGCCACTCTAGAGGTGAGGAGTGGAGTTAGCATTTTGGTGGAAACACTGGCAAATAAACTGCTGCTGCTGCAATATGGTGGCCAGAGCACTGGTGACCTGGGAGTTGAGTAGCATTCAGTTTTCTTATGGCCCTGGCAGTAAATCACTTTGTAGCTTTGAACAAGTTAGTTATTAACCTTTTTGAGCCTCTTTCTCCTTGCAGAAAAGGATTAACACCATTTACCTGTCCCATAGGGGTAATTAGTAGATTAATGTTCGGAAAATATTAAGTGCTTTCTGCCATTATTATTGAAACTCCAGCTGATAGGATAAGGAATGAACAGATATTTTGAGACCCTTATTTCTTCCCTCTTTGACATAGAGTACAAATTTGGCATGAGTAATTCAACAAAGAAGAGGGAGTCATGTGTTTGAATGTCCATGCATTTTGACTAAAAGTTCTAGATGTGACTGAAAGAAAAAAGGTGGGAAAACTGCAACTGAGAAGACAAGATATGAATTGATTTCCTCAGATTAGTAGCACTGAAAAAGTATTCAGAGATCAGAAGTGAATGCATAAATTGAAATTAAATCCCAGTAGCATTATGGAAGTGTTTTAGTGAAACGCAGACCTTAACGTGTAATGGGAAAAGGGAAAAATGGAAGATGAACACTTCTTTTTGCCCTCATTGAGACAGTTGCTCTTAATGAAATGCAGAGATTTTTGGGAAGCCTACACAAAATTTCAACGGTGCTTTATCTGGGAAAAATAATTATTTGAAGATTGCTTTCTACTAAGGTGTTACAGATGGAGGCTTCGTGGTGTGGTAGTTTAAAACAATTGGTCTTTACCTCTGGAGAGCCTGAGATGAATGTTGCCCAGAAGCAAGAGTAAAATTGTGTTTTTAAAGCATCATTTTAGGAGCAGTGGGACAGTTGGCAGAGTTTACCAAAGCTGTTGAGAGACTCTGCAGACTTTAATTGCCATCTCAATATTGCAGAAGTTTAATTTCTGCCAAAGAACAGAATAGTTGTGAGAAAGCGAGATCACACTCTGTCTTTCATTCTTTCCTTTTTGACAGGTGAATAAAGGATGCTTTTCAGTATCTCTTCTGATACTGTAACACGCTTGTAAAATTTGCATAGAATTGTAAAATAATTTTTCTTTAAGATTAACAAAGCTTTTATTTTCTCTTCTCTTTTGAAAGTGCATAGTGTGAATGCAGTTTAACTCTTGTCATGAAAGAAGCAAGATGAAAATTGAGTGCATTTTCTGTTACTGATTACTCAGCTTCAGACATTAACAGGTTCAACCTTCATGACTAGACAACATGTATTATATTATGTTTATATTAGAGGCTCCAATAAATTTTAAATTCAGGTTTGAATTCCATCTCTGCTATGAGGTGACTGAAGACACAACCCGGATTAGTAAAACAAAGAGGAAATTATTAAAATGAAAATACTGATTCCTTGGAGACTCCTACCAACAACTTCAGTTGCTCTGCTGTGTTGCTGCCCCCTTTTTTTGTCTTTTTTGACTGCCTCACACTTGTCTGTACTTGCTAAAGCACCAGCCATTGTTTACTCTATAAATCCCCTTTTTTTTTACCTTCTTCTCTTCAAGTGTCTTATCTCTCGAGGACCTTTTCAATGCCATCTTTCAGGTTCACATCTCTGTTGTTACAGTGTACAATATGTTGAGAAAGCTACTGCTCAGGAATTCTACTTACCTGTATTTTTCATCATGTCTATGATAAATCGGCATTTAAGGGCAAAGAGAACATGCTTTTTCAAAATCAAAAAGGGAATGCTAGATCATGGAAACAAATAGGCACTTTTTTTAATCCTCAAAACTCATCATGTTACTAGGAATACCTTTATGTTATATTTAGAATTTGATTGTTTTGATGTTTGAAACTAAATGTTTGCAGTTTGTCTGGCAAACTGCATGCTGAATAGATTACACTGATTCACATTTCCTTATTTCAATATACCATCTGTGCTTTTGGCAGGTTGTTAGCCTGTTTGGGACTGTAATTGCATAAATGCAAGTTGCAAAGAACTGTTATGCCCAGAAAAAGAAATCCTATATTTCATTTCCTTGAACAATCTTGACTCTACCTTACACCAGCAAGAGCACAAGGCTGAAGCTGTACCTACAGCAGGCTTTATTTTCTCTGGTGAAGAAGGATGTATTAGCAGGGTATAAAGAACCCTTGCTATATTTCCAGTGAAACTCTAGTATATATAGTCATGGTCATGATTTTCATTGTGTAATAATTTTAATTAAGTTTAATGATAAAAGTTACCCTTGCATGAGGAATGAATACACTAGGGAGATAATGAAAGATTGATCACAGCTTGGGGAGCATCTCGTACTCTGCTGGTGGAACTGCATGTGTGGAGAGCAGCTGAGCTTGGGTAGCAGGTCAGAGATACCCATTCAGAGCAACGTAGTGGCAAAGTTTTGCGGATCTGAAAGAAGCAGGATACAAATACATATCCAGAAGCACTTTTTGTACTATTTCTAAGGGGGTTTGCTTGAATGAATAACTTAATTACTACATAATAAACAATAATTAATATCTGCATTACTTTTGTAACTGCTAGCTCACTAAGGTAATTAGTATAATTAGTATACAGCATTGCTTGATGGCATGATAAATCAGAGTACAGTGAATGTTGACTCTTTACCACTGTGATGTATTATGTAATTTACACAGGTGAAGAAAAAACTGGTAAGGGAGAATTCAAGATAGGAAGCCAGCAGTGACAGCTGGGTGGCCTTTTGGTCACTTTTCTTGCATCTGCTAATTAACAGTTCTTTTTCTCACTGTTGCTAAGTCTTAATCACTGATTGAAGCCTGCAAAGAGAGGCCAGAGAAGAATGAAGTAAAAAAAGACTGTCAGTTTCTTTTCACTTCAGGGTACCTGTACAAAAGATGATACTTCAAGTAATAAGTCTGTGTTTGTTGGGTACCTCCTTTACTTTCATGTTCCCACAGGTATCGTCTACCAGCTACAGTTCAGTGCAAGGATGAAGAATGTTAATGATGTTTTTCTTTATTATACTCTGTTTTCTAGAACCTATGAGAACACCGAAAACTTTAAAGATTGCTGAGATACAGGCCAGACACATTGCTGTGGATTGGGAATCTCTGGGTTACAACATCACTCGCTGCCACACTTTCAATGTCACTATATGCTACCACTACTTCTGCGGACACAATGAGAGCAAGGCGGACTGCTTGGACATGGACCCTAAAGCACCCCAGCATGTCGTGGATCACCTGCCTCCCTACACGAATGTCAGCCTCAAAATGATCTTAACCAACCCAGAAGGGAGGAAGGAAAGTGAAGAGACCATTATCCAGACAGACGAAGATGGTATGTCTAAATACTGTTATGGGAATTAAATCCAAGTCCAGTCTAGACAGGTGAAAGGAAATGACTGTGTATGTTACAATATGTGTCCTGAAGGATGGAAGTTCTCTTCTATTAATGTATTAATTAGCCCCAAAATGGTAGCTGGGTATAATTATTATAGCTGTCACCCTGCATATATAGCTGAAACCGTCCATGTAGCACAAGTCAAACTGAATCTCTCTCTTGCAAGAAAAAGAAGGATGGCTTCCCAGTAATTCCAAAAATGCCTTAATGCAGGTGATGAGAAACACATGGTGGTGTTAGGTGAGGTCGTCTTCACAGTATTAGGTGTAGTATTTGAAAATGAATTTAATTCTGTAAATTATATATAAATATTTAATTCAGTGCTTAAAGACTCTATTCAGGATTTAAAACCTCTTCAGCAAATACTTTATATTGCAGGTTACAGCATATAGTATCTGTTAACTGTTTGAGAGCTACCTATCATATTAAATTATTATTTTGACAACCTAGGAGTTGGACTCAGTGATCCTTTAGGGCCACTTCCAACTCAAGATACTCTATGATTCCTCTTTAAAATGCTTTCATGAAATTTCAATGACAAGACAGTTGAACTTACCATAGTTGGGAAGAAATATAGCACAGATGTAGATGTGTTAATGGTGGCATTCAGTGGTTAGGCTATGAATCTTGGTATGAAAGAAATTTAAATAGATATTTTTCCCTAACAATATTTAAAATATGGTTGTAAAGAACAATTTAAGTTTGTTTTCTTGTCAATATTTTCATGAAATCTAAATATAGCAACAATATTAAAATACATGCTGCTGTAAGTGACAAAAAAATACCCAACTTGGATTAATGTAAGACTGTAGATATATAAAAAGGTAAAATTAAAAAAGATAGTGTGTTTGCTTACCTGTAAAATAGAGGATTGGGGAGTATAGCTTTATATATGGAGAGCAGTCAAGGTTAGAATCTGATGGCACTTTTTGCCACATATTTTCAGTTTTATAAGAAATAGGAGAGGAATATGTTTACTGTTGCAATAAAGGAGGGAAACAGGTTTTTTAAATAGGTAGAATATGAGAAGCTGTAGAAAACTATAGAGGCATAGATGCATCATGTGAAGATCACTGACAAGTACAGAATTAGAATATTTCATGCAATTCAAATTTTAGCATTACTCTTTTTTTGAGGTGAATGGTAAATATAATCCATGAGGAATTGTTTCTGTACCTGTGTTTACATTACAGATTTTTAGGGCTGCTATTTTCCTGGAGGTTTAAAATAAACAAATAAAAAAAATATTGTTATGTCCACAGAATATGGAATTTCTTTTTAACTGAGTTTTCAAGAAAGGTTACTGTTTCTGATAGCTTTGATCTAGTTAGATGTGTGGAGATGGTGGCTGATCACTACAGGGGTGCTTGCCCAGAGCAGAGTCAAGTGCACATATTATGTCTTCTGGTTTTGTTGTGGACTGTTGTTAGTAAATGATGTACACAAGGCAAGTTTTGGTCTCAGGCTAACACACCAGTGTGCGGTCAGTGAACTTGTTTAGACTTAGCGTTGGTGTCAGAGGTATAATAGTGTAGAAGCGTCACCTACTTGGCAGAAGTTGCTAAGGTAAAATATTTCAAGCAGATGTTGTTTTCATGGAGGGTTTAATACATTCTAAAACGTACCTATATTTAGAGGCATTGGTGGTAGTAATGCTTGTGGTCTGAAAATAGCTTCTTGAGAGCTCTACTCAGTGATACTCTCAGGCATAAAAATGCAGATTTTTAATTGTGTCCTACTGATTGACTTGGAAGTTTATGTCCATTATTGTCATGCATTTCAAAATACAGGGCATGCAGGCAATATGCAGGGCTTTCAACTATGTTGGAGGATCAAAGGTGTACTCATACCTTAATCTTTCCTTTACAGTGCATAGCAGTGGTAAACTTAAGTGCTGTGGTTGACTGCTTATGTGTATGATGCTAGTTTAGTCCCATGTCCAAGCAATCAAGTATCTGTCTGATACGTGAATATGTGCCCTGCACTTTGCACATGTAGTCAGATGTAGCCTCACTGTCTTCATTATTTTTGCCAGTTTCACAGAATAAACATGGTGTTAATTGCAATTTGAGGGCATTATCAGAGAAAGAAATAGAAGTATCACACTATTTTCCCACATTTTTGCAAATAACGTTAATTAGAAATAGCCATGTATTACATGATTATCTGAAGCTGTGCACTTACGTCGTGGACCTGTCATAAATAGAAACTTTTAAAACCCCTGATGGCAACAGATACTTAAATTTTTGTTAGCTTTTCTGTAGTAGTATTTTTCCAATGCCATTCTTTCTTACAAAAACCTGCTGATCAAGTAAGAACTTTGTAGACTATTGGAGTAAAAGGTTTTCTTGTATCTCTTCCTTTCTACCATTTTCCTCTAAACTTCTGTTGCTTTATCCATTTTTCCCATGCTTCCACCTGTCTGTCTTTTTCTTGTCTTTCTGCTGTTGTTGTTTTGTTTACATTTTTCTTTTCACATTTTTGAACTCCTGGGGTTCCTCAAGTGCAGAGGAATTTGGACTTCTGAGAGGCTCTGGTGTGAGACAGTGAGGATCCCCGGTTGTTTTTCACACAGGTTCACATTTATTTAAGGCTGCACAGCTGAGTTGGGGTCTTCCAGAAATGTTCAGACCTGTGAGAGTGCTGAGTGATAAGTGAGCCGTGTATAACACCACAAGAAGAACTAATTTAAGAAAGAATTAGTAGAAGAACAGGGTAAGATTCAAAAGCTGTGCTTCAGACCTCTGTAACAATGATTGAGAAATGGAGAAGGTTTTAATAGCTTATAATTCAGTATCTGCAGGAAAGCAAAGTCCAGGAATATCAGTCTGAAAATAGCCTCCTTTTTGATCACACCTAGATCTGAATACTTGGTTGTTTAAATATTTCTGTTTAACTTAGGTAGATGGAATTAATCTTTAAAGCATATCATAGTAATTTGCAGAAAGCTGTATCACACTAAAATAAAAAGCTCTTGAGTGATACACTGTTAAACAAGTTGTGCAAAAAGAAGGTGAAAACAAGGAAGTTTGTGAGTGTTTTAGAGGTGAAACACCTGTCTTTCACCCTGGGGAGAGATCACACTGTTTCTAAGGTTTGGAAGAAAGCTCTTCTGAGTAACCAAGCACTCAGTATTATCTGTGCTTGCTGCTTCACCTGGCTTGTACAGCAGACGTACAATGTTTGAAGATTTGATAAAGGAAGAAGAGAAAGGTTTGCACAATTTGTGGGTGAATACATGCTGGGCAAAGGTGATGTTTGGCGTTTTGAAGCAAAGTACAAGAACCAGCAGTAAATTTATCACTTGGCATAAATCAACAGCATGCACGCATTCTTGGAGCTGCCTATTGACAAGGACACGGCAAACTCAAAGGGACCCTTTGTAAGAGCAACGGACAGTGGATGGGATTACAGCAAATAAATGCTTCTTTAATTTTTAATTGGAAACAGATGCAAAAGGCAGTGGATTAACAGGAATAGTGACATTAGCTATGAGAAAGCAGCTATGGAGAAAGCAAATTGTGAAGGTTAAAGTGTTCGATGGTGATTTTATAACTAGTAAGGAAGTGTGTCAGCTAACAGCAGGCAAACAACTAATTTAAAAAAGGTCTCTTAGCAGAGGGTAAGTACACATTTTGGGGCTTAAAGTGTACCAGTTCTTTGGTCTGAACCATAGGACATATTTATTGGACACAAATGAGGTCCCCATGTCTTTCTGAGTATGGCTCATTCAGCTCCATGCAGAGATATCTAGAGCTACAGTGTGGGGTTAAGACACCAACTGTCCAACCATTGCTCATGCATCCTAGGAAAGCTCCAGCAGGCTTTCTATTCTGGGCAACAGCAGAATAAGGGGGAAATGTTTAGGTTTTATTTTTTAAATTGAAAGATGTAATACTTTATATACTGACTATATGTTTAAAGAGGAAATATCTTCCACCAGCTTTGAGAAGGAGAATTTTATGAAAGTAGTTGACATTTAATATTTTTTCTGTGATTGAGCATTGTTAAGATTTGTAAGTTACCTTAAAAAAAACAAACACCCAAAACAACGAAAACCAAATCAAACAAAACAAAACATCAAAAAAACCCACAACTCATTCTCTGCACCGCCTTTCCCCCTTTATTATTTACTGCAAATATTTACTACAAATAGCACTATTTCCTTTGTGCTTTTTCAAATCTTCTGGCACCCAAGTGAAATACGGGAGAAGAGAGGATAAGGGAGAGGAGGAAAAGGTAGAAAATATGCTTTGATCAAAGGAAATGAACAAATGAACAATGCTTCAAGAAGCTCTGAAAAAGCAGACTTAAAACTCTACTGGTAGCATTTTAAAAGTAACAAAAACAGCCCATCTGGGAGAAAAGTTAATGCAGTGAGTTGAGCAGGCAAAGATTGCTTGAAATGGCAAACTGTCTCAAAAAATGTGTAACATACATAGCCTTGTGACTAAACAAGGATGTGAGGTGAACCCAGTATACTAATGCTGTTGGGGGAAAAAATCAGCAAATTATTGCAGTTAATAAAGAGAAACCCATGACAGTTTCAATCTGAAGTTGTCCATAAATGCCACCGCTAAAGTTATTGACCTCATTCCTTGATCTAAAAGGAAGACTAGTGACATATGTGTCATTACTAGTGGCAAAATTTAGTATTAATGTAGTCAAAGAAAGGAGGAATTTTTATGTGTTCAGCAGGAGTGAACTGAAACTGATTATACCCAACCTACTGCCATTGATAAAAGGAACCTGGATAGCCTGGGATAACCTATTTGTCCTTCAGCTTCCAAAAATAAGCCCAATTCTTTTTTAAGATGGTAGGTAAGATTTGTTATTGGCGTATCACTGAGAGAGAAAAAGTGATTGCAGAAAGACATGTGTCTTTCTGCAGTTTCTCTTAAAGACATCAGAAAAGTGAGAAAGTAAGAAAAATACTGAAAATATTAGCAGAGATTTATTTTAAGCTTACACTGAACAAACAACAAAACAAAGTAAGCTGTTTTAAGGTATTTCAGAGACTAGAAATACAAGCTAAATTTTACATTAATAGCTAAGGAAAAATTGGCCCTGAAGCGCAGATTTATGTACCCTGGCTGAAACAACTTCCTGCTTTCATTTCCTTTAGGTACCTATATTAGAAGCTTTATAGCTGAAAAAGTGATATTGCATATGAGATTCTTTGTTGAAATGGTGTGTTTGACATAATGATGCCTGCAAATAGGCCAGAATTAGCAGCTATTCAGCAGTTTGCAATGGAACGAGGGCTTACACCTGGGCCCACAAGTTCCCATTATTCCAAAGCCGTGCACTAGCTGAAAGCACTTTCCAAATATTGATTTGCATATTTTTAGAAAGCTGTAAAGTATGTGAGGTTATTTCACCCTGACATGGAGAAACACTTCCAAATCCCAGAAATGAGGAGTACTGAAGTCAGCATGTGGTGTAAAAAGACTTAAAATACTGTTAGGTCCCTGAATTCAGCAAATGCAGAACTTGTGGACTTAACCCCAGTTGATATTTTACCAATATCTATAGTGATTGCTGCCTTCACTGAGACTGATTAGTCTCTGTCAGCTTATTTAGTAGCTTGATTGCGAGCATTTATGTTTGTTACATTAGTAATTTTATATAGGCTGGAAGGAGTTGGGACCCATCACGGATGTGAGGAGATCAGTGCCTGTGCAGTCCGGCAGTGGCCCCAGCTAGCTGATGCACACCTGTGCTGGGCTGTGGGTGCAGCACCATTGCTCCATTGCCCCCTGGGGTGCCCAGCCCAGTCCAGCTCCTCCAGGAGGAGAGATCATTAACCAAAGGGCATGTGCACCAAAGGAGGCTATTAATAGGCAATCACTTTTCTTCTCAATAGCACTTTGTTCTTTGCTGTAAATGGAGCAGCTTGAGCAATTTCCGAAGTAATTTCTGTCACTACCTTTGGTGAAAATGCTTTTACAGTAAAGACTAGAAATAGTAATTCTGGTATTTCCCCCTATTTTATTATATAAAATTTGCTTCTATTTAAGCCTTAGTTTTGAGTTGTAGCAAAGCATAAAGTTCAAATGGTAAATCCCTTAGAAAAAGCCAATGGAAAGATAGGCCATTTTAATTACTTGTAACATTTAAACAATAAAAGAGATTGACTGTCACCATCTCCTGAAAATGATCATCTACCTTCAGAGAAAGGCTCTAAATTTCCTGCTGATATATCTTTGCTTTTTGACTACCACAGAGGAATTTTTCCCAGTGTAACCGTGCATATATCTGCACATAGCCTTTACCATATAGCATAATAATACTCTGCACGGCTTTCACAGTGTATAATAGTAATAAAATACTCTGTTTACATGCACTTTCATTTTGTAGCAGAAAAACTGAAGTAATATAAATTCATTTTTATAGTGGTTGGTGTCAGTTAATACATTGTTTTACCAGAAGTAACGTATTGTAATATAAATTTCCTATTAAGTTAGTGTAGAACAAGGTTTAGGCGACACTACTTGTGAATAACAATTTATCTGTGGCTATGACATAATTTAATGCAAATATATTGCTCTAAAATGAATTGGTCTCATATCAGATTGATGGTTTGTACTTTTATTATGCATAGTATTTATAAAAGTCCATCTTACATGTATGTAAAGAAAAGATTATCAGCTATTTACTGTACTGATAGATAGCTTCATTAAAAGGGCTCTGGAGATACATGTAAATCATGAAAGAAAACCTTGTGATGTTTCCACTATAAAATCATACTGAAATTCCCTTTGAATTTTTTTTATGTTCCTTTTGTATATATGTGAATTTTATGTTTGTATACTTTTTAATGGGAAAAATCTTCTGTTTATTTCCTTGCTTAAGTTCAAAAACTCCCATGCTCTTCTGAAACCCATATAGTTAAACCTACCTAAATGATTTAATTTCTTCAGATAAGTATAAACCTTGACTTGTTAAAAGTTGACCATAGAATAATACATGTGAAAGAAGAAGTGTTTACTGTTGTTCTCCCTGACAGATGGTGGGGTCACACTTCACAAGGTCAGGAGACTGAAAGAAAATCAGTGGGACCAGAATCTTTTTAAAGGGAAGTGCAGAGGCCAAAAGGTCCGAGTTCGTCTCCGCTAGCAGCTACTTATACTTTTCGAATTATTCAGATACGTAGCTTGATAGGGAATCTTAAGTCACATACTTCACATTAGTATACACTTGAAATAGTCTTGAATGTTTTGATTTAGCATAGACTGTCCATAAGTCCAAGAAGAAGAGCAACAGCTTGCACAGGAAGAAGAGTGGGATTTGAGAAGGCAGCAGAGAGGCACTGTGGTGAGGGATGGAGCTTTTGGAAATGCAAGTCTGAAGAAAGCATTTTGGGCTCTTTGTGAGGAGGTTTCCGAAGGCTATTATCAGCTCAAGGATGATGTTTACCTGGCTTTTTTGTCACCTGAGTCCTCATTAAATAGTCTATAAAAGGGAAGGATCTTAACACTGCTTTGGAAAGATGGAATTTAAGGTTATTTCTTAAGTCCTTGGAGGCCTGCTGGGAGTCATAGGGAATAGACAGCAATGGCTGCCTACATGGAGAAGATACTGATTGTGTTACCAACAGGTTACTTTGCTGTTGTTCTTTTCTGTGTTTGGGGTCTTTTTACTAATTTGAGCTTTTTTAAAACTTCTGTTTGTAATTAATACTGACCTGAGAACAAAGACATAAAACCACAAATGTGGATGTTCAGGCATTATTTTGACTAACCTGGCTGATGAATCTTTGGGCCTGCTCACAGATACTCTGTTCCTTATTCAAATTCCTTTGCTAATGCTTTTGTCTTTCCTCACTTCCTTTTGCCCCTTTGAAATTAAAAGATGTTCTTGCTGTGGCTGAACTGAAAAATGGAAGTGAAAAAATAACTTCAGACCTATGAAAACATGTCCTTCAAGCTCAAATTAAGTTTTGGGGTTTTTTTAGGCATTTGAACCTTTATTTGTTTCTTTAATTCCGGTTGAGCTCTGAAATCATTTAAGCTGATCCCAAGCTTCATTTTTTGTGAATTTGCAGGGGTGGGTGAGATTTGTGGGGAATCACTCTTCTCTTTTTTAAAACACTTGCTGTCTTTTAAATTCTGACTTTATTTTTACTGTGATTGCAGCAAGCTGCTCATCGATGTGCTAACTTCTGGTTTTGTGCCCTTCCCATGTCAGTGGGAAGAATAGCATGAAACTAACTGGGATCATGTAGTTCCAGTCAGTTTAACATTGCTGCCACTGCCACAAGCATCCAATTTTATATTGTAGGAGAAGAAAACACACTCATGCGATGTGATGAGCCTAGAGGCTTCTCCCACTTGGGTGTTTAAACAGAAAATGTAGGAGGCTTTATGCAACCCCCAAATGTAGAGCCAGTTTCAAATGCACAGAGTTTCAATTGAACACGAAACACGTCCTTTAAAAGCACCACACAAAAAGTATTTTTTCAGGGTTTTGAGCAATTTGTCTGTTTCATTTTACCTCACATGCTTTAATGTGCTTTAATATCGCATTTTGTATTCTTTGCACATGCCCTGGTGCAGTCCTGTGTTTTCTCCCAAACACAGATGTACATGCACATGCGTGTGCACACATACACACACACATACTTGCACACATCATCCAGGGAAAATGTGTGCGTGAGAGTATGTTCATACCTCATCTGACATATAGGCAAGAAAAACAGTAGAACATTCCCATGAAAAACCAAGTGTTGCCTGCAGCAAGTCTCTCAATGCCACGAACAGCACACAGGGGCTGTCATGGGGTGTCAGCCTTCATCCACTGCCCAGTCTGTATTGGGACTGAAGCAAAGCAGCAGCCTATGACTTTAGTTAACTTTTTCTAAGTTTTCCTCTGACAGATGGATGAGCAGTTTCTGTGAAGCTCTCATCTGTTTACTCGTGGGCTTTTTTGACTCCATGAATTTATTATTAATGTGCCAAATTGCGTTGTTTGTACCAAGGGTCAGATCATCATTTTTATAGCTTCTGTGTAGACTGAAATAAATCCCACTATTGGGACAGACTATTCACTCCCTTGTGCTGCTAGCACAGTGCCTGGTGCTTCCTTTGATCCAGCGGGTTTTAATTTATTTTTGCTCTTTGTAAAACTTCAGACTGCTTTGATAATTAATACCCAAGAAATGCCATGTGTGAGGCTCACTGACAGTTGCATTGAAGAAAGTAGGCCGATTAAGATGTGGAGAGAAATATATGTCAATAAATTAATAGAAGTAACATTTTAGCTTGAAGGACTGCAGACTTGGGCAATGTTGGCTTTTTGAGGGGGGCGGGGGGAAAGTTTTTTCTTCGGGTTTAGGGTTTCTTCAGGCACTCTTTTATCCTCCTCACTTTCTTTCAGCGTTTATGTGTTCAAATCTAGGTGAGCTGCTGTGGTTAAAAAGGAACTATACTTGCAGGCAAAAATATCTTGTAAGCTGAAATGAGAGATAACTAGGTGCTCCTGCCTGGTGCTGATGGGATTACCAGGTCCTGTGAATCACTCAGGCAGAGAGGCCTGAGGTGACACTTCAGACTTGTTATTACACCAGGGATATTGGTTCCATTTAAAGTAAGAAAGTAGGGTCATCTTAGTGTAGTTCAGTTCAAAGCTTTGAAAATGCCTCTTGTTGGAAAGATTTGATGTAACCAGTTTTGGTCCTTCTGCAGCACAAGTATGCCAGTGGCTGAAAGAAGTGGCAGCTTGAGCTGGTGTGCTTGCCCTGTGCTCAGCCCCCTCTTTAAACTAGGATTTCTTTTAAAACAACAAATCATAAGAAGGGGTGACTGAAAACTATTTTGTAAGCAGTTCTCTTGTTTGGAAGATGCTGTATAACAGAGGCTCTTCCTTGCCTTTGATTTTTCTTTTTAAAAGGATTTTAAAACCATGTAGTCCTTGTCCTAAGATACGCTCATTACAGAATTCAGTGATGTTCCCTGAAGTCACAATCTAGCTTGAACTATTTCCCCCGGCTATACAACGAGACAATTTGACTTTGCATGAAGTTTTGAAAACCATATGCAGGGATAACGTTTCAACTTCATGCTCTCTCTGCACCACGAATGACAAAATCCACTTTGAAGTGCTTTTTCGTACTCCCTACCACTGCCTTTTGCATGTGAATGAATATTAATAAAAATAGACCTGCGCTGACTTTTGTTTTTAATAGGATGTTCTGTCACCTCTTTAATTTTTCTGTCTCTTGAATTTCCTATTTTAAAAAAATTTATTTTATTTGTAGTGCCAGGCCCTATACCTGCTAAGTCAGTGAAAGGAACTCCTTTTGAAGATAAGATCTTCCTCAACTGGAAGGAACCTGTGGATCCAAATGGCATCATTACTCAGTATGAGGTAATCATTAAACAGCTAACAAGCATTGGATAGGGCTACGAAAGAGCAGCAAGAGAGGTGGCTGATGGTGGGTGTTTGCTCTGTAGGCAGCTATTCAATTATATGCTGCTTTCATTTACAGATTATGGGATTTTGTGTAGTGATTGGATACTCAAAAATTATAATTATTGTGCATTTGTTGTTGCCTGGCTGTCCCTGTCCAGTGGCTTTGACATGTGACTATAACAATATTACAATCCATGTGGGAGGTGCTAGTTTTTAAAATCTTGTATCATTACTATATGGTCTTCCAAAGCCATGACAGCCGTGATCTGTGAAATCTTCTGTGTTGGAAAAGAAAGTTACTTGAAAAGCAAGATATTTATTAGATTTGGAGCAATGTTTTTTTAGCTTTGTCAAACCTTTAAGTATCACCTTGCAAAAAAACCTCCATATATACTCTATTTAAAGTGTATTTAGTATATGAGCCTTCTGGGGACCTCCACAGGAGGTTGTCAGGAAACACAGCTGTTTTGAGGAGCAAACATCATCCTCTTCAGCACCACTTTTTTAAAGGACCAGAGGACAAAATATTGTGTAGTAATGAATTACACTAGGAAGAGAAACTAACTAACCAAACAAAACCCCTTAGTTCTATTTATCTATTTAATGCTAACACAGTTCCTTAAATAGTGTGGGTTAACCCTGGTGGGCAGCTCAGCCCACTCAGCTGCTCACTCACTCCTCCACAGTGGGATGGGGTGAAAATTGGAAGGGCAAATGTACAAGCTTTTGTGTTTTAATCACATTCAAAAATAGCACCTTACAAGGTGCTAGGAAGAAAATTAAATCTGTTCCAGTCAAAACCAGTACCTTAAGATATCATTGCTGACTTTAAATGTGTTAGCTTGATTTGGACAGCATTTCAATGTGATTATTAGAAGAGGAGAGGGAAATGTATTAAACGAAAAATAAAGGGGTTTAGTGGAGGTGGGGAGGATGGCGAAGGTGTCGTAACTGCAGTGTAACAGTGAAATTTCACATACATGAACTAAAATCACAAACAGAGATGAAGGGCACCTGCATAGCCTTTCAAGTGAAGCAGACTCTACGAGTCCCCGTGCTATCCCCAAGATAACTGGGTAGCATGTGTCTTTTGTTTCCTTTCCAGGTAAACTAACTTAATCTGCTTGTGCCAAAACCTGCAGCAATTGTTACAAAACTAATTGTTTTCACAGGTCAGCTACAGCAGTATAAGGTCATTTGATCCTGCAGTTCCAGTTGCAGGACCTCCACAAACTGTGTCGAAGCTGTGGAACAGCACGCACCACGTCTTCTCACACTTGCATCCTGGTACTACTTACCAGTTCTTCATACGTGCAAGCACCGTCAAAGGATTTGGACCAGCGACCACAATCAATGTGACAACCAACATCTCAGGTAAAAACAAAAAGCAAGAGCAGAAAAAAATAAAGGATAATGTTTTTTGGGTTTTTTTTAATTTATTTAAGACTGGAAAAATCATGCCCTGGTGTGGAATGGAAAAGAAAACCCCTAAAAAAAGCCTGTCATGTTGTGAAACTGTAGTACAGAAAATGTTTTTGAACATATTTGCCAGAGTAGCGTAAGTTCAGGGATAAATCCTTGCATGACATGAAAATTGCACACCTGTAGTGGTTAGCTGTTTGATTTTCTGTAATCTTCTACTTTCATCTAAAGATTATGAAGTGCTGTACAAACCTTAACTAATTAAGCCTTACAGCACTCCATAGGTCACTAAGTACTGTATTTGTTTTGCAGATTAGTAAAGTCAGATGCTGACTTACTCAAGGTGACACCACTTAGTCGCATGCAGCTATAACAGAATTGGGGTGGTTAGGAGGAAGTGTGAATTTTCTTTTGCCAGATTCATATAGTTCTGCTTCCTTGTGCCTTTATTCACTTACCGCAGTGCACCAAGATTGGCACTATTTGTCTAAATAACACACTGCAACTCTAGAAGAAAGTGATGTCAAATGCCATGCCTTAGCTTTTTTTTTTTTTTTCAATTTCAGTATTCTCAGAAAAAAAAAAAAGTAGTCACTTATGAAGTTGATAGCAGAAGATGAGTCAATTTTTATATCTAAAGAGCTGATTTTATGACAACGCAACTTTGGAGCTTGGAAGACATCAAAGAATCAGTCATTTAAGAATTTAAACAGCACAAAGCAGGCTATTTACCTTAATATCTGCCATAATGAAACTTATATTGTCCTATAAAATGAAGTTAATAATGTATTGGAATGCACCTACAATTTCTGTGGGAAACTACTCACATAGTCTCCTCACCCAGTTTCCAAAAACATGTGCATAAATCAAAATGTCAGAAAAATCAGGCTCCTTGAATTATGTAGCAAGTGAAATGCCTGTAGTTGTCGCAGTTAAATGGAACAATTTATTGAATTCCACCCCAACACGTTAGCACTAGCACTCCGTGTACCCCAACCCCCCAAAAAAACCTCCACCCACCAAATCACCAAAAAAGATAATCAAACAGCATGTTCTTTTCTGTTTATCTAGCTACTAGGTTGTTTTGAAGTCTAATATTTTACCCAGGTTACTTTATGGTCCTTGTGTTTCTTCACATTAAATCCCAGTTCATAAATTTTCATGGATAATGGTGGTGTAGTACTTGCATACTTGTCTTCTAACCATTTTGTAGGAGGGGTGTAGGAGGGGAAAAAAAAAACCAAAAAGAAAGGTGTAACTATGTAATAGCTGGCTTGCGTGTCTGTCCCCCAGACATTTTGGTATTTTGAGAAATAAGCACCTTAACATGTTTGGATTGTTTTCCACCCAGAAATTTCAGGAATTTTGTCCAGAATCCTGTCAACCACACTTTCTAGACACAGTATGGGTCTGTTAGTTGGCAAAACATGATTAATACGAGGAAATCTTAAAGGCAGGCTGTGACACCCTTTGTATGACACCCTTTGTATCTGAATTTCAGCCTGTTGTTTTTTTCATCTTGCTTTATGCTGAACTGTTGTCGAGTTTCACTCTGCATAGCTGGCACTTTTTAGGAAGCAATGTGTTTCAGGAAGTGCTAGCTTTATTTTAATGAGGAGTGAAATTACTCATTTTAAACAAGCTTACAAGTAGTTGCTGTGATCCTAGTGAGCATGGTGTAAACAGTAATTTATAAATGAACATTAAATGAACATTGTTTCTAGAAAATAATATTTCCTGAAATAGGAGTAATATTTATGTTCATCTCAGATCTGGGACTAATGAAGCAAAGCTTTCAATCTCTCAGTGCTCTTCTATCTATTGATATATTATTGTAAAATTATTATGACTGAAATGATTGATATCCTGCTAGGAAACATCTTTTTTGTGAAAATTAATTTTTAAATACACAGGCATCATTAACAATATAAAGATATAAGAAAAAAAAGAAACCCTTGCAGATAGTTTTCAAGCTAGTTAAAAATTAATAATTAATATAAATCTATTATTTTCTGAATCACAGAAAAACCTCTTTCTTTCCTTACGCTAGAGCTGGAGTCAGCAACAATATTACCAGTAAGGACTGTAACAGGTTTGTGGCAGCAGAATGAAGTTGGATGGTTGAAGTAATCATCAACACCAGCCATCCAACTCACAACATGAGAGGTGCTGCCATGAAGACCTGACAGCTAGTTCATTAGTGAATCAGTTCCTGAACTGCTTCTAGCTTTGACTTTGATCTTGTTTTTTCTTAATGCTTCGGGCTGCATTGTTAGAAACGGATGGGGAAGTGGGCATGGGAATAAACTCCCCTGTACAGTTCTAGTCCACAGATATATGTCTATCCAAGCCCAGTTTTCCTGCACTTGGGCTGGTATTGGCATGGTCTCCTTTGACCTGTAAAAGGATATATAAAAGGTTCTTAAATTGTTGGAGGAGGAAAAAGAGAAGAGTCAGAGATTAGGTCTTCAAGATGGTGATTATAGTTCTTTGTAAGGAGAAATAGTGAAGCCAAAATGAGATTTTGTAGTCTTAGGGTTTCTTGGCAGTTACCTCCTCCCTCTATTTCTGTCTTTGAATAAACCTGTTTGACTTGATAAGTGCCATGATTTGAGGGGGAGCAGTAAGGTTGTCAGTTATTCGTGAAGTCCCCATTCATGTTGTAGTAAAAGATTGAGCCTGACTAGAAAATCATTAAAAAAGACTCATGCGGCTGGTGAAAATGGTGGCTTTGTACTATATTGCAAACAGCCCATGAAAATTCAAAATGCTTTCACTGATTTGTTTCTTATTCTTTTCCTTCCCATTCAATATTAATCAGCTCCCACTTTACCGGACTACGAAGGAGTCGATGCATCTCTCAATGAAACTGCTACTACAATAACTGTACTCTTGAGACCAGCACAGGCCAAAGGTGCACCCATCAGGTAAAAAAAAAAAGAAATTAAAACCCCAAATAATCAAGATAATTTTTTTTTGGTTAATTATGTGCTGTATGGAAGCTGATAGAGCTGTTCATTTCCAAGTGACATTCATTTGACATTACTGTTGTTTTTCTTAGCTAGGCTGAGCTTGCCAATAGATCTGTAATGAAAAGGATTTTTTTCTATTTTTAATAGTCATGACCTGAATCATCCTGCTGGCTGTCCTGTTTGATTTAGGGTCCCTAGGACCAATCTCTTATTCATTATCATTTCATTTTACTTTCTCACAGTGTCTCTGAAATATGAGGTTGAAAGGTGTTTGTCAGAAAGTGGATTTGAAAATAACACTTCCTCTCCAGTGCTTCTCATCAGCTATTCTATAACATATATGTATGATTGCAAAATTGGAAGCTCAGAGGAAATGAGAGAATAATAGTGATAAATACAAACTATTTGACCTTTTCCCTCTCAGAATGCTTCTTACTAGAAATCATGTAGCAAGCTATTAAATTTTATTTGCTGTGTCCTATAATCATATTAAAGTGTTTCATTTATGTTAACTTTGAGGGGTCTTTCCCTTTCTGCACTCTATTGAGAGATAATTTAATTCTGTTTGCAAAGATTAGTCCGCATCCTGCTCTTTGCTTCTACTTGTTAGTGCAGAAATTTTGTGATATTATTTGGTTCCATTTGTGTTTTACTGATGTGGCTGCATCAGCAACATTCAGGGACAGGGTTGACTAATTGGAGGTTAATTAGCTACTGAACATCAGAACCTTTTCATGCTCTTACCCTTGTGACATTTTAGAGAAACGCGAGCTAATGCATTTCATTCTGTGTTACATTAACTCAGTTACTGTGGCTTAACTGCTGTTAAGTAACGTGCCTGAGCCCTAATATTCCCTAATAGGAAAATAAACTATTTCTTAAGTCTGTTTCCATTAAGAGAAATGCATGTTTTACATGGATGTTGTAGGATTGAGTCACATACCTCTAAGCATTTTTATAGGCTTGTATAATCACCTTTGTGATTGATATGCTCAAGTTATTTATTTATATTCTGTCATAGAAGGTAATCTGAAGTCATCCCTTTTATAGGAGATACTGGTGGGGTTTATATTCATAAATAGTAACCTCATACATTTCTGAAATGGTTTCTGAAATATTGACCTGGACCAAACCTAGGATTTTTCGGGGTGTGAGGAATGATAAAATGGACAGGACTGCATCCAGTACAGAACTTGGATTCCTAAAATAGGGGGTTTGTTGAATTGATACAGCAGAAACCAGTCCTGTGATCTGAAAATGCTCCCAAGCTGTACAAGTGCTTAAAATCACTACACACCTTTGTAGGTGCTTTTAAAGCCTTCCTTGTGTCCTGCTGCCGGCCATAACCAAAGCTGTCCCTGTTTGAGAACTGTGCTATCTGTCTCTCATCTATACGATACCAAATCCTTTCAGTCTTGTACATGGTCTCCCGAGGAGGCTGATACATAGGCTTTCCCAGAGCACGCCTGCCAGACACCATGGGGATCTGCTGACAGTGGTGCACATCTTCTTTACAGCAATTGGTGTATGGCATATTTATGCAGGCAGCAGCAGGCACCCACCTTCCGTCCCATCACTCACTTTGAGGGGGGGCAGTCTCGCAACTCACTTTTCTCTCCTGAGGGTTTTCTTTTGTGAACTGGTAGCATGGTGGGATGTGGCTAGAGGATTACTCGTACCTCGCTTGGGGAGTTCTGCTTTCTGTGCACTGTGCTGGCAAGCAGGTAACTCACTGCAGAGTAAACCTACAGCACACCACCTCATGTATATTCTCTCAGTTTTCCTTGCAGCATCCCCAGTCCTATGGCATGAGCTACAGCACTTCTGACGGTGGCAAAAAGGATCCGTGTAGTAAATGTTAATAGATAGTTTGATAGCGTATTAATAACTGTTGTTTATGTTCTCAAAAAAGCATACGTTCCTCTTCCTGTCTCCCATCTTTTCTCTCCACTTTAATGAATTTGTAAAACCTAAGAGATTACATGTAATTTCTAACATCAAAAGGCAAAGGAAATATGTCCTTTACCATAACCGGAGAGCTGGGTTGTTTTTTTCTTAAAGCAAACCAGGTGTTTTATTTTTCACTTGGAATAAGAAGCATTCTCCAGGGGAATGTAGAAGACATGGTCCCATTCCCTTTCCTGAAGTTAAAGCATGTTGCAGTCAGGTATTTTTCAGCAGCTTCTTAATAAGGAAGATAAATGTAGCACACTGTAATTCTGAATTGATTAAATGTATTTCGCTAAACTTTATGATGCATTTTAGTGAAGCTTTACTCCATTCACACTGCGGTTGTGTTTCCACTACAAGCTGGCTTGCTGCCATAATGAGTGCTAGTAGCTAGGTGGGAAAAAATGCATCACCATGCCTGCAGCTGTGATTGAGTAGAAGGGACTCAAATGCTCTTTTTCAGCCTGACACTGAAGAATACAGTTGGCTTTTTGAAAAGGTTTGTTTGCACCCAGTGCTCTAATCCCTAGAGCTGTAGGTGGTCAAAAGATCATTTTATGTAATAGCAGTATGTCCATACTTTAAGAAAAAATAAATAATAATAATAATAATAATAATAAAGCTTAGTCTCATACTCTTTCGCTTTGACAAACAAAATACTATGATCAGATTTTGTTGTACTTCAGCCTTTCCATCAGTACAGCTCCTCAGGAAACAGATTTTCCTTAACTCAAGTGTAATCTATATGCAGCTGTCAATCATTTATTTTAGACACTAGATGCCATAGTCATCACAGTTTAAACATGACGCTAATCATATCTTCCCTGTCAAGTGTTACCATGTAGTCTGTAGCATTCTTTATGGCCTCCCGAAGTTTTAAACCAAATTACAAACTAGAAATGCAAAGGGAGAAGGGGCTGTATGGCTCAGGCTCACTCTGAAGCACGTACCGTTTCACCATCAATCTTGTGGATGAGATACCAGTCAGTAGAATCAATGGTGCTTCACTGATGCATCTGAAGATGTGATTTGTCGCTGTAGTTCTTCTGAAGGATTTTAATTGAGCGCCAGAACAGCAATCTTTTGTTTTCAAATCCTACTGCAGATGAAGATTGCAAACAGTGTATATCAGAATCAGGATAGACAACTTTTTAATTTTGAAATTAATTTTATTTGATTGGTAAAGGGTTTTTTTTTCTCACACCTCAATATGCAAAATCAGGTTGTTTTCATTTTGCAACAAGACTAATTAAGTGGACCATGGCAGGAAGCAGGTAAAACTTAGTTGTCAGTCAGGATTCCAAGAGCTGGGGTTGTAACTTGAGCTTTCAGTCAGTCTGGTACCTGTCAAAGGAGAAGATGCTTTGTCATCACTAGGCCTGAAGTAAAAACAATATTTTCACTGCCATATCCCTTTGGAAGCCTGAATTTTTAGTGAGAGGTGAAAAGGAAGATCTGTTGCAAGGGGCTTCCTTCAGCTGTCCGTAATGGTCTTGGTCAATAGGGAGGTACTGTGCAGGTTTTCTTGAGTAAAAAAAAAAGTAAAAAAAAGGGTTGGTTTTGACATGAAAAATAATTTCTTCATGCAAAATCTCAGCTGAGGAGCTCTTGACCTGCTATGTCTTTCCCTGCATACATGGCTGCCTTTGGTGACTGGCCTTTATGATCCCAATAACTTATGTAGCAGGTTTTGAAATTCATATTACTCTGCAGAATAGCTTAGAATTTATTTTAGTCACCAGGGTGAAGGAATATTGTCATCTAGGTTTTTCTCTTCTCCCTCTTTATTTCTCTTTTATTCTTTCCTTGACGTATGAGAAGACCAGGAAAAAATTGCTGTTGTAGGAATTCCCCCAGCACCAGTCATAAGAGAGCTTTCTCAATAATTGAATTCCCACCATTACACAAAAAGTGTGTAGCAAATGTAAGATCATTGAAGCTAGAATTATTAATATGTAAAAAAGGAGAGTACATAGTTGTTAAACTTTCACTTATAGGCTGATATCAGACCACATATGCAGTCAGTGAATACCCTGCTTTTGAAGTTGCAAATTTAACTTTAGCTTCTTTCTTCACATCTTACAGCAGGGTGTCCTTTCTGAACACTATTATGAGTACATAGAGTAACAGTGCTGCTTTGGGGCCCTATAGCATTTAGTAAATGGGTTTAAACAGATGGTATCACAAAAGGCCCAGAGGTAAATGACTGTATTCCTCTGTGTCTTGTTAGCCTGTAATGTTGCATGAAAAATACAGCCAGATCCCCTTTCCCACATGGATAGGCACATCTTTTATTTAAAAAAATACTTTGTCAAAATAATAAAAAAAAAAACCCAAACAACAAAAATAAATAAATAAAATAAAAGAAACAACAACCTCCCCCCAAGCAAAAACTGAAAACCTTGGAGACTTTATGGAGACTCTAAGGACTCTGAAGACTGTGTTAACTTAAAGGAACTGTATAAATGCAGAAAGCTACAATGTGTATATCTACTTCTTATTTTCCACATTTTGTAGCTTTTTAGATGTAGGGACCCAAAAAGCATTATTTTTTGAAACATTTTATGTAAATTGCTTTCATTTGAAATTTTTTCAGAGCCTTCACATTTTATCACTTCATGCTTAAAATTTTGCAATACCTTTTCTATCACACTGAAAACTGCTGGGTGTTTTTAAAGAATACTATTGAAAGAGACTTTCCTGATACATAACACTCATGCCCTTCATCTTTGATTTTTGTTTTGGTTCTGTCTCCAAAGAGACTTGACCCTTAAGAAAAAGATACCTCATTTAGCCCTTATTCTATAAAATGTGGTGGGGAGGAGGGAAGGGTGGAGAGGGTGTTGTTTAATTTGGTAGCTGTGGTGGAGCTCTGCTTCTGGGTGGTGGGACAAACTGGGCTGTTCAAGGGGACAGTTGCCTCTGTCATGCACAGGCATTGTCTGCCTTTCTGCTCTCCCTGCTGGCTTTCTTCTCTGAAGTTGGCAGGTGTCACAGATGACAAGTTTCCTGCTCTCCTGGCACTTCAGAAAGCAGAATTTGTATCTGTCCCAGTCCTTTGGCAGCTCAAGAGAGAAGACTGCAGAATGGAGGGAGCAGAGATGCAGTGTCTGTATTCCCAGGACTCACCAGTTGGTTAGCTGCCCAGTTTGGGAGCAGTGGTTTTAACCCTGCTTGGGTCCATGACCAGGCCAGAGAGGGAATGACAGTGCCAATAGTCATTTCTTCCCTTTGGGTGTTATAAACAAAAATTATTTTTAATACTTTATATCCTGACAAGTTTGTGAAATATTGATGCTTTTAGGGGATTTTGCTAGTACATTAATTTTGAAGCAGAGAAATATTCTGGGTGTTCAGGGGTCTTGTGGAAGTGAAGTGTGGTGCAGGCCACATTAACTGGACATGGTTAATACATAGAGTTTGCCACAGTAGATGATTTACAACCAGGCTCAGTTCACAGATGGTTTATAAGAAACAGAGATCCATGGAACTAACTCATCATTTTTTTGTTTATCTTCTTTTTACCTGGAGTTCCAACAATGAAGTGACCTTGTATATTCCTTTTAAACACTTTGAAAGGGAAGAAAGAGGCTTTCCTCCTTAATGTTTTAGGTGCTAGGAAAAGGGAATGCTAACTTCTTCTTTCAGCTCAAGAAAGACGTGAAACTAATTTCTTATTTTTTCTTCTCTCTTCCATTCCCCAGTATCATACTTCATCTCTGCCACTACAGTTATTGGGTTTTCTGTGCAGTAGTAACAAAGAAAATTGACAAAATAATTTAATGCTGCCCCATAAGTTCTAGAAGAAAGAGGATTGTCTTTTCCTGTGCCTTTCGGAGTCCCTGCAGCGGTGCACTGGCACTACAAGAACTCTGTTCCATTTTACTTTTTTTGTTTAGACAGCTTTAAAAAAAAACCAAGACAGGCAGTTCTTCTGGCTGAATTGAATACAGGTTTTGTCTGAATTGACAGGTCTTGTTTACATGCTGAGGCATATTTTCATACTAATCTTTCATAAGGTCTTCAAATGTATCTGCATATAAATGAGAAATTGTTTGCATGTATACACATCTGTGCATATGTGCGTACGTGTATGTAGAGTTCTTAAAACCCAAACCCCTCTTTTTTTATTTCCTTTTTTTTTATATATATATGAACTGAAGAATTGCTTCTTGCTCTCAATATGTAAGTTCTGTAGTTCTGCGCAGCAGAGGAAGCTGATAATGAGTTGGTAACAACCTGCAGTTAGGTAGTTTCCCTAAAGAAAAAGAATAATTATAATTACATGTTCCATTTTGAGCAGGTGATTTTGAAAACTGACCAAGCCATGGACCATTTCAAGAGAGGTATTGGGAGTTTGGGATGGCATTTTAATAGGCGAAATGCCATCTGCTTCAGCAATTTGTAATATTTTATCATTGACAACTGTAGAGGAATGAGGCAGTCTATTTTGGTGAAATGGACAGATTTCTGTCCATCTGTGCTTGTATCACAGCATGTCACTTGTACTTTAGATCTGCATAGCTCTGAGCCAAGATAGAAGCCACAGCAAGGTCAAGAGGTGGAGAAGCCTGTCAGCATATTCTATCTCTAATGATATGACAACTGCAAATTGGTGCTTCAAGCACAACCTGGAGGCAGTCATTACGTTGGGCCTTGAAGCTCAGCTTTATCTAATATCGTTTCAAAAGAAGATGCTAACTTAAGATGCTTCCAATTAGCCAAGAGTTTAATCTAGTGTAGATTGAAATCAGATTCATTACTGGGTTTCTTCATTAGAAAAAAGAAAAATAGATATTGTTGTTAGAAGGATTATTGTTGTTATTGTTGTATGGATTTGCATTGTTGTTTCTCCTGAAAAAAAAAAAAAAAAAGAATGTTGCTTTTTTCCAATGGCTGAATTAAATAGCTCTGTTATATTTCAAGCCTTTGTTTCTTCTCTTCATCCATTTATCTGCTCTCTTTTTCTTTTTTCTTCATTTTCTTTTTAAGTTCACAGAAAGCAATTGAGTTAATTATTATTAATTAGTTACTACTAAAAAGTCTTTTTGGAGACTATAGATTTGACCCTAGCAGGTGACCTTAAAGTTATGCTGGTTTTCCTCTGTCTCACCAGTGCCTACCAGATTGTTGTTGAGGAACTGCACCCACACCGAACAAAGCGAGAAACAGGTGCCATGGAGTGCTACCAAGTCCCTGTCACCTATCAGACTGCTCTTAGCGGAGGGTCACCGTATTACTTTGCTGCTGAGCTGCCCCCTGGAAACCTGCCAGAGCCAGTCCCTTTTACCGTGGGTGACAACAGGACTTACCAGGGTTTCTGGAACCCACCGCTGGCTCCTCGGAAAGGCTACAACATCTATTTCCAGGCCATGAGCAGCGTCGAGAAGGTAAGTGCCAACCACACCTTTCTCCTGCAAGGAGTCAAAGACATGGCCATGGTGACAAGTAGAGGGCTGTTGGAGTTGGATGTAGTAGGTGTTGGCAGTGACATGGCTGTAATCCCTTCCATGCCGTGACAGCATGCCCGCATGCCGTTCACATTTCACACTGCCCTTGTGTGAAATTTTTATTTATAGTTTAGAAAACTGTAGAAAATTGCAGTCGAATGTCCATAGAAATCTCTATATGAAGTGTCCAGGCAGGTCAGAAAGGAGCTAGAAAGGACAGCCAGACTGATAGCTGCTATTCACACCAGACCCATGAGAAAGGAGAAGCAGCTGTGTTTACCCTTCCTTACATTTGAGTCTCGGCAGTGATCGAACAAATCCTGGCTAACAGGCAGCCTTGCCTTGGAGTCTTTTGAAGGAAATCTCACCTTCTACCTATGGTTATGAAAATTGCATATGCATCAAATCGAATGGGGACAAAGCAGGAGGTAATTAAACTGTACTGGAGCTGCTTGAGAACTGGATACTTTTTTCTGACAGAAGAGACCATACCTTCTTTTTAGTTCTTACCTATAGACCTGTATGAAGCAAAGAAAGCAAAATAAAAGGTGACTGCTAGATACTCATCTATATTTCCCTTACCTGCTACAAATAATTCCCTTTGCTTTTGTTGGCTTCCAGCAGACTAAATTGTAAGGGTATTTGTTTCATTCCTCAAGAAATAAGTGAGAGGAAAGAGTAAAATAAAAATATTAAATACAAAAATAGATCTTTATTTTGGCTTTTACATTTTGACAGATAAGTAGGAAATAAGGGAAGAACATACATTTTTACTTTAACTTGATTTCAGTTTGTGAGAGAGCTTAATTCTAAAATGTTATTCTCTGGTATGATTTACAACTTCAGATCAGATTTCTGTTCCTACAGGGATTTGGGAGGAGGTTTGAGGGGGTTTGCAGTGCATTCTTCCAGTACAGAGATCTAGTTATTGTAAGATAACCTCTAAGCTGCAGAATGTTTAAGCGGTTGCTTTACTATAAACTAGTGGGAGCACAGAAATCATCAAGAGGAAGTAAATTATGCTCTGAAATATGCTGTAGGGTTGTGATGAGGATTATGCTGTGATCTTCACAGACATTTTGACCAAAAGTGGGCAAGTAAATCTAGTAATTGGGAAGAGTGCTAATTAGGTAAGATTATTTTGATAAAATTTGCTGGGCTTTCATTTAGATTGAAAAATTGGCTTTATGGGACACCTATGGGAAGCCTCAACTCACAGCTTTGCTTGTTCTTTATGAGCTGTGTTTGCAAAATAACACCAACATATTTTGCCTGTTGTGCGAGAATCTTCAAGAGGAGAGAGAATCCCAGGGGATGCATTCAGGGATGGAGTGCTGGGGGCTGCAGGACTGAGGGAGCATGTTTTATAGAATAAAACTGTCATTATTATATTTTCTAATTGCATGCTAATATAGTTTAGAGTTATTTAATACAACAGCAGCTGCATCCTCTCACTCAACCTTATGCTATTTCAGTATGTTTGCTTTTAAAATGACTGTACATTGTACAAAAAGGTCAGAAAGCCCATTTGTGACTGACCCTCATCTGTTCAAGTTGTCCAAACTGTGCATAAACGAGTAATTTCTCTGTTTCTTTATTTCAATTGCTGACCAAACTTCTGTAGGAGGAGGGGGAAAGTAGGGTACTTATAAATTGTCTTTGCATGTGCAACTTCTGAAGCACATCACTGTCAAATCACTGTCTATCCTGGGCAGATTATATAAATTGTAGATTAACTGTGTCATGTTAAGCAGTACCTGGACTGCTTCTGTGCTCATTCTATACTCAGAAGCATAAGGGAGTATATTTCAGTGTGCATCAGGTGACTCTGTTAAGGCTGTCAGGATGCAGCAAGACAAGTTTGGAGACAGAGCTGAACAAATGTACCTTCTTTGCTGCATGATACTCTTGGAGGTCAACTGGCTCAGGATTTCTATACCATGACATAAATAGGAGAACCAGTCCTTTTTTCTTTCACTGTACTCTTTCTCTGTATTCTTATGGCACGATTTCCTTTAGATTTTAATGCTCTGAAATTTTGCTATATTTGGGCTATCTTGTACCTTTTCTTCCCAACATTATCCTGAATAATACAGACCAATGTCTCAGTTTCATCTAGTTTTCAAAAACAAAATCTCCCAGCCTCCTCTCCTGCTAAGACCAGAGCTCTGAGCCACCTTATTGGGTTTCCCCAGTTGATCAGCAGATTTAAGATGAATTATGGAGCAGGGAGGGCAAGAAAAAGTAACTTAATCTAACTGTTTCCTTTACTTTTCCCTCCTCAACAGGAAACCAAAACTCAATGTGTTCGAATAGCTACCAAAGGTAAGAGGTTTGTCCCTCCACTCAAAGTAGCTTTTTTAATGAAATGTGACATTTCTATTAAATGCTTGAGCCAAAGCCGTAACCGTTCCTCTCTTTTGAGCCACTTGTCTTAAAATATAATGGTCTACTGATTCTTATTCTTTGGTCTTGGGCCAAAAAAGTAATGTTCTAGCAGTACTCATGATTTAGACAAAATAAGGACCACTTTGGTTTTGGGTTTGGGCTTTTTTTTCCCTCTGTGATTTTTGAGGTCTGCTTTTAGGCTGCTGGAGCATTGCAAGTGGCAGATAGACGGACTGGAGACTGTCTGTTATGCTAACAATTATTTCCAAGCAGGGGTGGGTGGAAATAATTTAAATGAAGGACATGATAGTTAATGTTCCTAAGAGCGAGCTCTGAATGTTAGCTAGACATAGGGGAGGGCTGATTTGAGGAAGGCTTGTGTCTGTGATGGCAAGTGAGGCCCAGGGCTAAGACTGAATGCATAGCTGTGAGAATAAATCATATTGACCCCACATGCAGTGGGTTAATCACATACTGCTCACTCAAAATTGCTGTTTCATCTTCAAATGAGAACTTAGTTATTCTGCTTATTGTTATCTCTTGCTTTGACTGTATTTATAGCCATTCATTCTGGTTGCTTGATTGTGTCAACATGAGAGTTTTTTGATAGACCTCAGCAGCATAAACAAGAAAGGACTTTACAGGTGCTGAAAAGAGTACTCTGCAGAGGCCCAGCACTACTTATATTGTCTTTTCTAATTGCATATTGATACTCAGCATAAAAACAACTTTAGATATGGGCAAGCGGGCATTTAAAGTACTGTAGCAGCACATCAGCACCATTTTATTAATCACTTCTTTCAATTTAAAACTTGTTCCAATTAAAAGCTGATGCCTGTAATGAGGTGTAGCAACCAAGCATTTTCTTGAGAAACCAGCAAATAAAATGTACTTCTCAACACGTGTTAAAATTTTCATCTAGTGAGGTAAGCTAATAAAACCAGGAAACTTAAACTGTGAGCTAGGTCTTATGTGAAAAGTGCATCAGCATTATCTTTCTTATGTTTACCTGGCAAGATTAAATGTTTGAATTAAGATACATTTGTATGAAGAAATATTTATGTACCACAAGCATGTATTGCTAGGATGTGAGTCAAGGGCTAGTCTTGAAAGGCTCAGAAAGAACTAAATTATTGCAGGACTGAGAAGGGGAAAGCGGTGAACTCTCATCATGAATTTTCTGGATAGTAAGAACAAAACAGGGAAAGAATTCACCTGTCTTATGAGGAAATTACTTTTTACTTAACTGAACTCTGTTTACCCATCTCAAAGCAATGTTCACAAGAGCAGTAGTCCTGTTGGTGGTTGCTTTTATGTCTCCGTCTGCTGTAACAGTCACCCCAATGGCTGTAGTCTGAAGGAAGGGGTAAATGAGTAGCAGGTTTCTTACCATCATGACATAAATCTTGCCTTTGCCACTCTGGCTAAGGACAAGTTTTCCTGAAGTAAATGCCTTATATATCAGTACTATATTCCTTGAATGTGGAACTAAAACCCAAAATGTTTTCTCTTAATTTATTTCAGTCAATGTGAAATGTGGGAGGAGGCAACATTAGGAGCAAAGGCCTTTTCTTGCTCTGAAGAAAGGCATTTAATAGGGCATTATAGCTTCAAAATCACATACATTCATACCTCTCAAATGAGTTACATTGGTATTCTAAACCATGTTTTAAAAGTTGACACTGAATTTTTTTCCCATGTTTTCATTGTAAAAATAATACCATGATTTGTTGTACTTAAAGAAAAGTATACTTAACATATTTGTATATGTATATATTCATCTGGTTGTGCTGATTTTTTCGTACTGTGTAAGTTTTCTTTGAGTCACTGACCTAGGAGATGTCAGTTTACATTTGTAATATATTTGTAGGGAAAAAAGGACTGCCTCATCTTACCTAATGCACCCCATTAAAGCTAACAGACCCTTTTAAAATCCATAAAATTGTCTAAACTTTGTATTCAGTTTTAAAAGCAGTGTGTCATTCTGGAGTTCTGTGTCATTTCCCATGACTTGAAGCAGCCTTCAGCTGGACACAATGAATTTTGCTTTGAGCATTTTGAGAAGGCATTAAAAGTCATAAAGACCTGGGGGAGGGGGAAATAACATTGAAGGTGCATGTAAAAGCAAGACAAAATTCCCTGGTGGTGAAGTTCAGTATTACCTGCAAAGGTGATTTTTCATTTTATCTCATTCAAACATCTGGTGTAATTTACTGTGTATATTCACACTGATGAGATGTAAAGATGGAAAAACATACGGTAGTAATGTCATGGTTTGGTGCTGGAGTAGTTCATATCCCTGAAATTATAATATTGATAATTTAGCTTTCTTAGATGTGTTTTTTCCCTGACTAATTTTCTGTTTGCTTAGGCAGTTCTTATTAATAGAATTTACATGGATTTTAATGCATAAGGGTTTTGCTTGTACCCTTCCCATGGATTCCCATTCCCTGCCTTTGAAAACTGATGAAATAGTTTCTTGGTGTCAAACTAATGAAAGTCATCAAATTTAAATTGAAGCACTCAGACTTTTTTAGTCCATATATTCCAGGTGCAGTGTTCTCATGTGCTTCCGATAACAAAATGCACTGAAGTGTGAACTCATCTAATAGATGGTGCCAAACCATGACTGAAGTATGTTGCTGCTTTTGGTGTGTCTTGAAAAAAATGTTTTTAGAGTAAGCTGAGAGACTTATTAGTGTCTGGTGTATTAAAATATATTGAGATAATTTTTCGTGGAAGAAAATATTGGAACAGCACCAGATTAAAAAGTAGTCTCCTGAGCAGTTCCTGCGTACTTGCAGCTGAAGTATGAATGCCAGAATGATTCTTTGATGGCCATGATTTAGGATAATAATAGGATTCCTGCTTTATCTAGACACCTATTTCCACAAAGTTTGTAAGACCTTAATGACTTTATGAATTTTGCCCTTCTGCAGATTGGACTAAATTAGCCAAGGAGGTCCCAAGTTATTAGATGTAGTGAGAGGGTATGAAAGTTGCACACAGTCTGTTCACATAAGTTTTGATGCTTGAGTAAACTAGATTAAACGTATCTCCTTGTCACGCAGGTGGTGGGTAGAACATACCTAAAGCACCATTTCCATTACATGTATAGCCCAGAAAATGTATGAGCTATGAAACTCTTAATTCCTTGGATGCTTTTAGCCAATATTGTCTTCCTCTGTTAACCTGAATTCCATTCCCATTCAGATCCTCTTAACAAGTGATCGTCAATTAAAAAAAAATTAAAACCAAAGGCAAAACCATAACAAAACAAACCCACAAACAAACCAATTGTTCTCTGCCTCGTTATTTTTTGAATCTAGCTATGAGCCTTATCCAGTCACTAATAATCCATTATCCCACACGTAGTAACTGAAGAAGGAGAAAAAAAATTTAAAACTCTTGTTTTCTAAGCGCAGAAAAGGGTAGAGAGACTGATAGCTGATAGGTGATAGGTCAGATATTCATTAGGAATGGAAAGATGATGGAATTATGCTAAGAAATGTGCATTATTTGACAAAAAAAGTGTTACATACAATTTTCTAACAAAAGTTCTAAAACTAATTTGGTAAGGCAGAGTTCAACTAGTCAATACCATGCTCATAGCACCATGAATGCATGGTAACTCAACCAAAACATTGATAGAGGTGTGAATAAAAGACGCATGGTTCTCGTAGCATGCACTTCTGAGTAAAACACGATGTTTATGACTGATAAGTCACATCTTGGACTGTGTGAAACTTTGAATGGGTTTTCACTCACACATGACGGCATTTCATTTTACAGTCTAGAATGTTATCAACTGCTAAGAGAATGAAACTATATTAACATAGAAAAGAGAGATGCTTCAAATTATTTGGCATTTAAATAGACATTTAAGAGGACAGAAGGGACAACAGAGCTGTTACTAAGCAGTGAGTATACGAAGTTGACATTTCTGACAGCTTGTAGGCTGCCAGGTTTGAGAGTTACACTGATTTACATGTATTCTTTTGTTTTGTTTGGGAGACTAGAGAAAAATATTGAAAATTGAATCAGAAAGAATGTACTTTGGCAGTAAATAAAGAGGTGGTGGGCCAGCAGCTCTACCCCAAATTAGTTAGGAGGAATAAAAGAAGCCCAAGATTTCTCATTTGCATTTATAACATGAACTTCATCACCTCCAAAATTATTTTCCCTTGTGGTTTTCATTTGTATTATTAGTTCAGGCAGTGGAGAACTTCTCTATCTCTATGCACATTTGATTCATACAGATGGATGAAAATGCCATTTGAGTTGATGTGCATCTGGAAGTAATTGTGAAATAGCAGAAAATGACTTTTTAATCTGATTTGTGGAATAAAAAGGTCTGGGTGGTAACATTTCAACTGCAAGTGTGCATTTAGTCCACCATCATTATTGCTCTGAACTCATTCCCACAGCAGTTGGGGATTGATCCAAAGGCCTTTGATGTCAATGGGAGTCCTTTCACTGACATTAATGTGCTTTGGATTAGGTCTTTAGAAGACATAAATCTGTCTAGACCATAATTATTTGCTTGAAATTGTTCCTGATGATGTTTCTTCTCTTAGGGAAATTTGTGGAAGTCAAATCACCTCCTGGCAGGATGCTCAAATATGTCTGTTACTGATTAATGCCCAAACAAAGGGAAGATGTCAGATGCTAAATGTATACGAAACAAAACTTCTCTCACTGTTGTTATGGTTGGATCAATGTTCCTACAATGACTTTAGCTGTACCATCGTAATAGTCACTGGAGACCTAACTAGCAATATGAATTTAGAGACGGATGCAGATGTTGCCTAAATCGCATCTTTCTTTCCAGTCATTTATATGAAAAGGCTATTTATTTAATAAGTTTAAACTTCAGTGGTCTTTTGCATAATGTCTTCTATCTCATGAAGAGGAGGTTTTAACTGATTTGCTGAGCTTTCCAAAGATGGAAGAATAATAATAGAATGGCGTATTTTCCTCTTTTGTATATGAAATTGAAGTGGCTCACTGAGCAACCACATATGGTAGTTCTGATAAGTGAAACCTTTAGCTGTAAATAAAAAATTGAATGATCCTTTGATGGAATATTTGATGGTAGTTATAAAAAAGGTAGTAAACTGAGGGACACCTCCAGATTTCCAGACACAAAAGCTATAATGTGGGTATTTTCATATATGTGCAGATAATAACAAAATCATGGAATTCAATGGCCAAAATTTTATTTAAGTAAAATTGAATATAATGTAACAGAAGCATTTATTTGGTAAGGTATATGATTGATATGCATTGGATAGCAGTTTTCAGAGAATGTGTTTCCCATTCTTTATCAGAAGGCACCAAAGAGAAGTACCTTGTTTCTCCTTGTTACCTGCTATCTCTAAGAAACAAAGGGTATGCTTATGACACTGCCTGAGCTGAACTATTTACTTTAACTGGATTTGAAAATAATTATGATAAGAAGTATTTTTACATTTCCAACCCCTTCTCTAAGCCACCAGGAATATAGGGTTAGTACTATGTTTTGAAAAGGACTGCTTTTTCGTGGAGCAGTAAATCTAGTAAGTACAATTAATAAATCTAATTGCTTTACTAGAAGACTTTGTTTTTAAATACATTTCTTAGTGAATAAATTTATTATGTGAAAACATTCTTTTATTTTTTATTTTATTCTTTTATTAAATTTATTTTAGTTTTGAAAGTTAACTTTTTTAAAATTGGTAAGTTTGCAAGAGGAAACCCTAATGAGACATTTAGTGTTGTTGTTTGGGATTTTTTTAATCAGCCATTGAATGAAGAAATTTTGCATACAAAGATATAATAAATATTATCTTTCCTTGATTTTGAAATGTTTTGGTATTTCTTTTGGTCTAGATACTTAATAAATTACCTTGTGCAGCTGCTGTAAGCAGATTGAAATCTTGGGAACCTTAAAGGTTTCCTAAAGAATAAGAATCTTAAATGTAAGAATTCAGGTAGAGGATTCTAGTTTGTATTTAAATATTAGAGAAAGAATGTTGATACATTCCCTGATCAACATCTTAACATATATGCTCTTTTAGTAGATGCCTGGTTTCTTAGGTCTCTTCAGCTATTATGAATATTATGTCAGGAATTACGTGCATCAAATGCTTTTCATTCATTGTTAGAGAATATGGAAACATAAATGTAGACATCTATTGTTTTTACAAAACCCATTATACATCTAAATCAATAGAAAAATCCTTGATTCCCTTTATAATAGATTAAGAATTAAGCTGTTCGCTTGCTAATACTGCAGTGTCTTGAGTTGGGTTTTTTATATTAGCTCCTCTTTTTTTCTGTTGTTTCATCATTTCTTACTTGCTTTTTCTTATGTCTTTACCTTCCTGGTTTTTATTGTAAAATTACAAGTGTTTAAAGAAAGTAAATCCTATCATCACCTGATAGGGCTGGGCTCGTTATCCCCTTTTCACACAGACTGCCTATGTCTACTTTCATTTTTTATTAACTGTACTTTTGGATAAAATGGCCCTTTGCAATGCCTGGTGTAGAAGAGTGTGTGAGATAGGACAGGCAGAGATTGCTGCCTCCAGCAGTCTGTCACAGGCAATCTCGTGTGCATGTTTGGCCCAGGAACGACAAGAATCTGGCTTTTCTGTGCAGCAGTGGAGCTTTAGAGCAGCCGTATTAAGGGACAGTGCTGTTTCACCTTTTCAAAGGAAGGAGGAGAAAGGAATCTCTAGGAATTACTAATTATGTCTATATCCAGTAAGTAGTTTTCAGCAGAATGACACTTTCTCCACATTCGCGGGCGTGTCAACACTGACAGTCCAGGATAGGTTTGCCATACATATCACTGACTTGTAGGTTGAATTCTATACCTGATAAAGCAATCAGTTGCTGATGCTAGAAATATCCCTGCATACTGGTATCTTGCTACCATTGTTAGTGTCAGGACAGAAATTACAGTTCAAACCAATGAGGTTGCATACAGTCATGCATGAAATGGTGCATTAGTTTGTGAGATTTTAATATGCACGCATTTATTAGATTTGGAATTTTGTAAATAAAGTTCCAGCTTGTTTTGGAAGTGTTGATGAACACTTGAATGTCACTCCAGTAGTTGATGGTTTGCTCTGAGCCCTGATTAGTCATTACTCTCCCCTAGTTCTGATGCACTGTCATTACAGAAGACATCATGGACGCATTCAGTGTTGAAATAGCAGCTTCCATCCTACGCTACAACTTAGCGGTGATGAAGTAAAAATCATTTATGCGGCAGATTTCTGATGTGATTGATAGTTTATAATGAGGAGGTGATGTGGCTAGATCACACATAAGCCAACATAGATAGAAAATTAAATTCTTGGAGAGTATGTACGGCTAGTGGTCACAGAGCTGGTGGCAAAAATGCCTGTCAGCAGCTCATTGCTATCCCTGTTACAAATGATTGGTCTCACTTATATTCACCAGAATAAACTAACTTTACATAATCAAAATAATTTTAAATGTTTCCTAGCTTAGACCAACTGCATGAGCAGTTCTGAAAGCAGGGTAGAAATGATAGTACATGCTGGAGGACTGGTGAAAGGTAAATGGGAAGTAGGCTTCACCATCTTCACATGCAGCCAAAGGTCTTGAGATCATGTTTAAAACTGCTAGAAAAATTGATCCTCAAGGTCAAAGCTGCTTCAGTCCAACTACAAAAAGCAAAATGTTGCATCAATATGTGACACCTTAGCACAGAGGTGATAATCATTGCAATTATCCATCCTTGCATTAGCAGCCGCCTAACAGAGAGATATTTTGAATAGAAGACAAAATATCTTTGAGCAATAAAGCTGCTCACTGTGCATCTGGATAGAAAGGACAAACAGGACTTTGTCTCAGAAAGAATGATGCCCAAAGAATGCAGAACTTCATCAACATCTAAACCAGAAAAGTGCTGGTTTAGTTTTTATGAAAACAGTTTAAGGCCCTAAAATCAGCATCACTGTGCTTCTCTATATCTAATCAAACACTTAACTAAATGAAAAGAAGTTCCACCTTGCTGTCAGGAACATTACAAGGATTTATTAAATTATTTGCTTGTCAACTCTGACAGAGTGCTAAGTTCTACGGCTAGTCATCTAGAAACAGGGAGCAGCATTGCCAAGTGTACTAGCACTTCCTAAACACTGTCAGAAGTGTTACAGAGCAAGTTGGTATGGTTGATTGGCACTGCTGCCAAATTACTTGCATACAGAGATTGATGCTTTGTCAGCTGTTTGAGGCAATGGCTCTGAAGTTCAGGAGCGCAAACTGCTTTCTGCTCTAATGGGAAGTGGTGTGCTAACCACACTGCTTCTGCAAGGACCCTGACCAGAAAGTTATGCAAATGGACATCGCAGGAGGGACAGTCTTTCTAGAAATTGCATGGTTATCTCACATCTGTCTGTCAGAGTGGGAGGCAGTTACAGGCGTAGCCAGGTAAATTCTAAGCATAGGGAACAGAATTACAACCTTTGTGTGTGGTTTTCAATGCTGTTGACTTTGAAAATATGTGGAGGCTTTTGTGACAATTCAGCAGTCTGGAAAGCACTGTGAATATTCTCCATACACTTCACAGTGATTAAGGTTCTTGATCAGGATGGATTTCCAAAACCCTTTACTGTCAAGGAAGTCACAAACTAGATTGCATCCTTTGCCACTTCTGATTAACATTTGCTTCATTGAGTCAACAGGAAAGGTAACTACATTCAATACTGTATAGATGCCAGAATATTTAACCTGAACGTTAAATCAGAGGTCCCATATCAGCTGACTTGTTACTTGCTCTTTGCTGATGACTGAGTATTGGTTATTCACACATATGTAAGAAAAGTACATATTATTGACTGTTTCAGCCTCTCTGCTGAGTGGTTTGGCCAGACCATTAGCATAGAGGAAAAAGAGGTCCTGCTCTAACCTTCCTGTGGTGGAAAATATCCTGAGGCAGTACTACTGTACTGACAATACACTACTGAAATTTACGAGAAGAGCAGTGCTACTTCAGCAACATACTTTTTTCAGAACACCACAGTTAATAACAAAGTTATGTAGGAAATAGCAAAAGCCAGTATAGTATTTAGGACATTAAAGCAGCATGTCTGAAATCTGGCTTCAAATAAAAGTAAACATCTACTGTGCACTAGTTGTTGCCACTCTGCACGGCTATGAAACTTGGATCGTATATAGTCTGGGCATCAAGCATCCAAGCCATTTCCAGTGCACTGCTTTCATTCCTTTGCTGCCATAAACCTGCAGAATTAAGTGCTGCATTCTTAAATTGCTGTCATGTTGTCAACACTGGGGCAGGATTACAGGATATCCAGTTATGCCGGACATAATTCTCTTATTGGACAACAGATTGCCCAAAGCCAGTTTCTGTGGGCAGATTCTATAGGTTGAAATGCAGAGGAAAGCTCAGAGGTAATGAGGTAGTTAATGGGCAAGTTTAAGGCAAGTACTCAGTTATGTGTCATCAGTGTGGGAAATTACATGTGAAGATTTTCTGCACTGGCAGAGGGTAGGTACTTATGCCGTCATAACGTGCAAATAAAATCAGAATGGTTCTGTATGGTGAATATGGTAGTGAAACAGATTATATCTGTGCACTTCACAGTATCATGAAAAGGGGCCTCTTTCTGCAACAATGTATGATGTTGCTTATGTACTGATGGAAAACAAACATCATAATCAGTCTCTTTCCATCACTGGTGTTACTGTATTTCTGACTTTGCCATTTCAAGTGGCTACTTATGGAAGATATAAATCATATTTTTTAAACAGTGGTACAGGTTTCCCAGAGGGGTGGTAAATGGCACATCCCTGGAAACTCCAAGGTCCCGCTGGTCAACGCTCTGAGCAACATGATCTGGTTGAAGATGTCTCTGCTCATTGTATGGGTGTTGGACAAGATGATCTTTAGGGGTCCTTCCAATTCAAACTACTCTATGATTCTAGGATAGGAAGACACATTTTTAAAAACATTTTCTGAATGTATATCTTCTTGTTGGGACCATTAGATAATGACAGGAAAACCAACTTGTTGACTATTTGCTGGAACTGTTGAAGAAGTTGATTCTTGGTATTACAGCCATGTTTTTAGTGACAGTGAAAAGGTGACAATGAAAGGGTGAGTTTTCTTCCATATGAGAAAGAGAGAGGGTAGGATTCTACAGTTATGTACCTGGCATCGAAATTTCCTCAACATATGGAAGGCAGTTCATTTGCACAAGTGCAGGCATTTTTTAATGTGAACGTTAATTTTTGTATACACTGACACTATCCAGATTATCTGAATTGTCTGCTTGTTTTGTTGACCCATTACAATAGAAAATACATAGTCAAGCAAATCTCAAATTAATCCTTGGTCTGTTTCTGATTTCCCAGTTTATTGAATTGAGACTGTCATTTGTGTTTTGAAGTGACAATGCTGCATTCCCTAGAATTTTGTAACAAATTTTATTAAGGCCTGGTAATTCAACATGCTGTCATTTTCTGCAGATGTAAACAGATTTTCTCACAGCGTTTTAGAGTGTCTTGCTTCTGGTAGTTCATAAAGATTTAACCCTGAAGGGCTTAGTATCTGATATTATTCCAAAATTTAGAAAGATTGTCAGCTAGTTCCCATTCTGCTTGGAATCACTGAGCCATAATGTTTATACAGGGATTTACATCCACGTGTTCATCTTTCATAATACTTCCTTTTGTACACCTAATGGAAAGGGTTACTATTCCTTGCTATGGTGTAAAGGTTTGTAAGGTACTGAAAAGGTCTATTTTGTCTATTGAGGAATGTAAGTCACATGTCCCCATAAACAGCCATCAGTTATTAACCATCAGGGTTAAAGTGGGGTTTTGATCAGTAACTTGAACTGTTGAGCATGCTAATGCTGTCACTAACCACTTCTGTGTTTCAGCCTAGACCGTGCTGCATACTAAGATGGGAAAGACTGGTGGGTATTTGGAGCAGTCACTACCTATTTATAAATTTGCCAAGTTCTTATTTTGCTTCTGAACAGAATTTAGAAACCCTCATTCTACATAAGTAGCTGGCAGTTTAGGGGCTGAAAGATGGCAAACTGAATCTCATCATATGCTTGTCCAAATACAAAAGCTGGTAATCTGGTTGCCTTTGTATAAAAAGGTACTGCTCACTCACTACAAGCTCTGAAGCATGATGTTACTTAGCCAAATCAAATAACTTTACTAATATAGATTAAATTCAAATGGAATTGAAGAGTTTTCTCAGACTCAAAAAGTGTAATCAATTTGTGTGTGCAGATAATTGAGTAACAGAAATTGTAACTTCCTGGGTGTCCCTTTTTGATACTACTGGTGAAATGTAGACAGTGAAATTTTATACTCTTGTAACAGAACCAGCTGAAAGTATTTTTCCAAATAATTTTGGGAAGTGCAAGTCTTTTATGCTTTTTTTTTAAATAACCTATTCAAGGAATTGTTTTGAATAAAGGCAAGCAATTACTTAGGTAAAACAATCTGCTTTGCTGGAGGAGGTCTGTAGTGCTTGGGTAGGTCATAATGTAGTGTGATAGATTGTAGGCACACAGTGCTGCAGCATTTGGAGGACAGTGGTTGACTCGTAGAAGCTTCATATTATCATAGAATGCTTTGGGTTGGAAGAAACCTTAAAGATCACCTAGTTCAACCCCCCTGCCATGGGCAAGGGCATCTTCCACTAGACCAGGTTGCTTAAAGATCCATCCAGCCTGGTCTTATTTCCAGGGATGGGGCAGCCGCAGCATCTCAGGACAGCCTGTTACAGTGCCTTATCACTCTCACAGTAAAGAATTTCTTCCTAATATCTAATCTAAATTCACAGTCTTTCAGTTTCAAGCCCTTGTCCTATGCCTGCATGCCCTTGTAAAAAGCACCTCTCCAGATTTCTTATAGGCCCCCTTCTAGGTACTGGAAGGCTTCTCTAATGTTTCTCCCAAGCCTTCTCTTCTCCAGGCTGACCAACTCCAGCTCTCTCAGCCTGTCTTCACAGGAGAGGTGCTCCAGCCCTCTGATCATCTTTGGGGACCTCTTCTGGAATTGCTTCATTAGTTTTCAGGAGGATCTGCTCCATAATCTTGCCAGGCACTGAGGTGAGTCTGACTGCCTGTAGTTCCCCAGGTCTTCCTTTTTTATCTTTTTAAAAGTGGGAGTTATGTTTTGCCTTTCCCACTCAGTAGGAATTCACCTGTTACGACTTCTCAAATACAGTGGGATAGTGGCTTAGCCAGTTCATCCGCCAGTTCCCTCAGGACCTGCAGATATATCTCACTGGGTCTCATGGGCTTGTACTCCTTCAGGTTCCTTAGATGGTCTTGAACATGATCTACTACAGCAGGTGGTTCTTCATTCTCCCACTCCCTGCTTTGTCTGCTGCCACTTGGGCAGTGTGGCTGGAACACTTTCTGGTGAAGAAAAAAGCCGCTGCCTTCTCCATGTTCTGGGTAACCAAGCCTTCTGTTTCCTTCCAAAGAAGGCTAACATTTTCCTTAGTCTTCTTTTTATCCTTGACATACTTATAGAAGCTTTTCTTATTGCCCTTGACATCCCTGGCCAGATCTAATTGAGTCGGACCTTTGGCTTTCCTAGCCTAATCCCTGGGAGTTTGTCCAAGAGCTCCTTCTTCACACACGCAGAGCTTCTGGAGTTTTTGCCTGACTTCCTCTTTATTGGGATGCATCACTCCTGAGCTTAGAGGAGGTGATCCTTAAATATTATCCAGCTTTCTTGAGCTCCTCTTCCCACCAGGGCTTTATCCCGTGATACTCATTCTGAGATCGTGGAAAATTAGAATGTGTCCATAAGCTGAACAAGACACTAGGCTAGTTTTCCAAAACTATAAGACCAACTGACAGCTGACTTTTATCAAGTGATAACATTTGTTAAAATATTACTCCTTCCGTGTTTCATTTCCTTGCTCAGCCTCTCTTCAAAGCAAAACATGTCAGCTGTACAGCATACTCAGCCATTTATGGAGGCTTCTTGAACCCTTCCCAATAAAGAAGTATTTCGTCAAGCCAAATTTTGTCATTGCCACTGCTGGCCATGGCATAATAAGAAATGCAAGATTTGCAGCAAAGTGTCTTAACATTTGTTAGGCTAAAGGGGAAATATAATCATGCAGGATAACATGATTGTAAATCTTTTTATCTTTTTCTCTCCTTATTTGAACATGGCTAAGGTAGTTTGAACCAATTTATACTGTGGTATAAATGTTTGAGACAAAAACATAAATGAAACATCCCTAAACAGGAAGCTGAGCACAGATATAAAGTATGTTTCTTCTGCCAGCTTTGAAACTGGCTACTGTGTTTTAAATCAATTTTTTATGAGAACAGATACTCTAAGCCATTTTTCTATCCTGATGGTGTTTGTATAACATTAATTTTGAGAACTATATAGTCTTTGTCTCCTGCTTGAATGTCTAACTAGATGAAGTACAGCAAAGTGAAAAAAGATATCCTCATAATGAACACTAAAAAATGCTTATCTATAAGCATGATAGCAAGTTTTTGATATTTACAGTCCACAACATTTATTTAGCTTCGTTAAACAACTTTGAGGACTTTTTTCTGATATGGGGTAGGACCTATGAAATATGAATGTCTGCTTTCATGTTTGTGCTGAGGCCTTTCCACTGCTGCTTCCATTTTGTTATTGTTACTGTCCAGTTTAATATGAGGTATTTCAGCTTTTCTGGTGGGAGTTCTTTATTAAGGAGAGAGGTCTTGTTTCCATTGTGATATACAGCGTTGACTTTCCCAGCCATGCCTGTGTTCTCTGCAGTGTATCAAAACTGTTTTTCTTCAGACAATAGCTCATTTCTTTAACAGCACACTCACGTAACAAATAATATTATAACTTCATTTTCAGCAATCAAACAATGGCAAATCGCAAGTGTCAGGAGACAAAAGTGAATGTCTGTTCTTGTACCTGAACGATTTGCTGCATTTCTGGGGATATGTTATAGATTCAAGACTGGATGCTGGATCTTGCCCCATTTCTCTGTGCAGCTGTAGATTTCTCTCTTCACACTGGACATCTTATTAGGATCAGAGCATGAATTTTGGTTGAATTGCTCCCCTCTCATTTTTAACTATGGAGTAAATGTAACAAATACAGATACTTTGCCTGTATAGAGTGAGCATAGTTATTGTAGCTATGTTTATGTTGAACGGTAACTTGCAAAATAACAGTAACCCACTGGGTTTTTGTTGTGTTCTGAGGACTTTCATTTTAATGTCTGGCTTTTATTCCACATACTCAATTTCTCCACTCTCATCCAACAAAATGTGACTATTAGTAAATCCCCATGAGTAGTATTGAAGAAAGATGCTGTCTTAGGGATATTTTAAGTTTTTCAAGACAAAAAGACTCAGTATCAGAATTATTATTGATTTCCAGTCACTGTAAAGTACACACACATCACAATAAAGCTTCAGTGCCTAGAAGAATGTAAAAGAGCAGCGATTTGAAGTAAAAAGAAATTCCAGATTAAAAAGAAAGCAGACTAAAGTAAACACAGTGAATTACTTTCTTCATGAGTGTGGAATGTTTTCTTCAGCTATTGTAAACAGGATGTTTTCTCTTTTTCTACTTAACGCAGACATGAACACATCAGTATTTAATTTGACCACAAGTAGTATATGTATTGCAGTTAACTCCAAATATATTTCAGACTTCATGGTTTTATAATAAAAATACAAATTTATAAATCCTTAATGCCCTTAATGCCACCCATATGTTGTGCTGCAATCCTTAGGAATCTGTAAAAATAAAAATCAAGAGGATAGTTATGCGCTCTGAAAGCTGAAAACAGACCTAAGCCAGTCTAACAGCTAAAGATTTGTCAGCTAGATCCTAATGCTCCTAAACCTTTGGCATAACAAATGTTGCCTTTGAGAACTTATCTCATTACATCTGGGCATCTTAAATCACTCTACAGAAATAATATAAAATAAAAGAAAATGCTCTACTTCTAAATAGAAGGCATGATCCTGGCATCTGTGCTTCTGCCCCAAGTGCTGTCCTTCTGTGCCACAATCAGCATGATCTTTTCTTAGATTTGTGCTTGTGGGCATATGGACAACTGGAAGTCATTTGGAGATGCCAGTTGTCCTCATTTTGTTTTTTCTTCTTTTATCCTTATCCACTATCAGTTGCTAAGGATAGTACTAGTTTTATTCTGAAGCAGCATGCAGTCAGATTCTTTCATGTACATTCCAAATTTCGGAAGCAGAGAGCAAAAGAAGATACTGTAAGTACTAACGCGTACGTATAGAGGTATTTTCCACTAGCAGAAGATGGTGTTGACTCCTCAGCCTGTGTAAAAGTTCTGTGTCAGGTTTTTACACATGCCTGCCCAGTACCGGCTAAAGACTAGTCAAATGGAAGCCATTGGATGCTCTCATCAACTTTCAGTGCCCATTTGTAACCCAAGACTCTTAAAAGCTAGGTCATTATAGGTTTGGAGGCTGCCCTGCCCATGGGACTAAGAATTTCTGCTAGTCATCCTATCTTTTTTTGGTAGCCTTTTGTTAGGCAACAATTGCTTTCTTCCTTTCATACCAGCTATTCATGTTGCTGTTGTTTTTTTTTTTTCCCCATCCACTCATAGTAAACTGATGCACCAGCACAGCATTATAATGAATTTCTATTTAGTTAGGCAAAAGTTGGATTGTCATGAGTAATTGAATTACTCCTCTGGAGACAGGATTTCTAAGTAAAGTGATGAGGTGAAGTGATTACAGCTGTAACCCTTACAAGCATAAAAAGATGTGTTATGCTAATCCTTTGTGAATGGGGTGAATTGAAAGCAAGGGGAATAAAAAAGAATGCTCTTGGAAGAAGAAGTGTGTATGAAAGGCCTACTGTGTCATTCCCTTTTCATTCATCCTCTGTTGCTATAGAGAAAAAAAAGTAGTGGTAAACTGGAGTGCTTTACCTTTCAAGTCTGTCATTCAAATCATTTAATCTTAAGATGCCTGAAATACTGTGCAAAAATTGAAAGAGGAGGAAGGATAGGTATAGCAAAAAGAAATGTGTTGGAGAAGTGCCAGTAAGTGGAGGTTGTGTGGTTTTTTTGGTTGCTAAACCTAGTATGACCTTTACCTTACCTTAGTGTAAAAGCTGCAGAATGAGGAGGGGGAAAAAGATGCTGTCAAAAGTAAGAGTTATGCCAGACATTACCTTTATCTGCGAACATTTATAGCTCAAGTGTGAGATTCTTGTTACCCCCAGGCTTGTTTATTTTCTGTTTCAGCTCTTTCAGCTATTAAATAGGAGTACTCTGTCTCAAGTTAATACCTGAAAAGATTCTTAAAGGTTCTACTAGAAAGAGAGGTGGCATGCAGTTTACAATGTAGTACTTAACTGAATGGAGCTTCATAAATATGTTAATTGGAGAAGAAGAAATAACTTCCTTGGTTTTAGATGGCCAACCTGAATATAAATGGCCAATGGTATTAAGGAGTTTTGTTTCCTTTTTTTTTTTTAAGATTTCAAATTATTTTCACTGTTGCTCTTTTTTTTTCCTTTCTGAATGCCTTTTGGAGGAAGTTGACCACAGTCAGCAACTTAGCACCAACCCAGCTGTTCATTCATTGCCCACCAGCAGAATGGGGAAGAGAATTAGAAGAGAATCATGTCCTCCCACAGACAGTAAATGCTCAGGCAGTCTCCAAGCTATGGTTAATTTGAAAAATGAAACTCACGGATTTTATTTCTGCGCGCAACATCATATATTAAGGAATATTCCTTTGATCAGTTGGGGTCACATGTATGGTGGCAATGCTATGGGAGAAGGATATTTGGCTTTGATGAGGGAGTACCTGCCAGTATGAAAAACTAATTCTTCTAGGATTTGCAGGATAAGGAATGTTTGGCTGCTTCAGAAGTATGAATTTGGCTGTTACTGGAATTTCAATCAGCGACTGTAATTAAAGTTTCTTAAATATTAATGGTACTTTTTACCCTTGCCAAAAGTAAAGATCAGTGTAAGCTGGTTCAATGCAATGAAACTTGTTTTGAACTCACATCCACTAAGTAAACATTGTTAAGTCAATGAGCTAAGTGAGAATGAACTTTAGTTAGTGTATTGCTATGCAGTAAAACATTCATGTATTTTACTGTTTCTTGAAAAAGGCTTTACAAGCATTCAATAAACAGATAGAAAATTGATATTATGTAAGAAAAATAGTCTGATGATGAAAGTAATTTAATAAATAACTGCAATATCTATGAAAGCTTAATTTATTTATTTTTTTTGTTAGTGGGCATAAATACATTCTGCTGTAAATGAATGAAAATAAGATTGTGTGTGTGTGTGTTTGTGTGTGTGTGTGTGTGTGCATTATTCTGCTGGGAGTTTAAAGTCAATATATCTAACAAATTGTTGAAAAAATTTTCAGTAGGTATTGAGTTTATGTAAACTGAAAGTCCTTAAATTGTCATCTTTATTCACTACATTTGATGAAGCAGAAGATGACGAGATTTGAAATATGGCTTTTCTTTTAGTAGTTTTTATTAGGCGTGGTTGAACCACTCCTCCATTTGCCCATCCTGGCATAGGCCCACTGATTTCATCTGAAGATCTGCTTTCAGATGCATGCAGAGTTGGTTTATTCCCAGGTCTTAAGAGAAAAGCTGAATGTAGAAAATATTTGAAGCAAACTGGAACATTTTTAGTTAAAAAACCTGTTCACTCTTTAAAAAATGGCTTTGTGCTTACAATACTAATAGCAAAAATTTTTGAAAAGAGTGACATGGTCACATGGTCCTTGCTTTGCTTATATTTAGGCTTAATCTGATTTTTATTCATTTGCTTGGTCAGTAAAGATTACTTGAGAAATAATTTCTTTAAGCTTAGAAAAAAGTATACAGGCTTAGAAACCTTATAGGTAGCATCAAGTGTGAAAACAGTGCAATAGTTTGGGGCAGTAGTTGTTTGATTTTGAGGAGGAGGAAGGTTAAATGATGAGGTCCACATTAATATTTTTCTGCTATGGAGAAGGTAACACCCCTGTACTCATTTCAATGACTTTGGTTAGTTGATTTGTTTTTACCTGCAGGGTAAGAAACAGTTAGGAACTTACTTGCTGCAGCTAAAGTTGAAGACTTAGTAGCAATGACCTAAGCTAATACATATCACAAGGACATTGACCTCTAAATCACTTTGTGCAGATCTGACAGTGCATTTCAGTCAGGATCTGTAACACTATTTATGTTCTTTAACACTACTTATGCTCTTGATCTGCCCATCTCACAGAAAGGCAGACAATTTATGCAGAGATACATTGTAGTTTTGTGTGGTGGCAGCATGTGTAGTACCATCTGGAGTTCCATTGCTAACCAGCACAGGGGAGAATGTTTCTGGAATGTGCAAAGTAATGTTTGTAACAGGTCTGGGATTGTGCCTTTGGAAAGATGGAAAGGAAGAAGCCACCTATTTTGCTCACAGAGATCCATGATGGGTTTGCTCAGCTTTTCATTCATATGTATCACTCAGATTTATGTAGCAAGGGAATGCAATTGAAGTCCAATTTAAACTGACATTTACAACCAAAAATCATTTATCTCATCTAAAATAATTTTTTATCACTAAATAACTGTAAACATTTTCTGTGTCAGCCATTACCCATTCTTCTTTTTTTGTTTTTTTTGCTTCCTTACTTTTGCTGGGTTTTTGGTTTTTTTGTGGTTTTTTCTGTTCTTTTCTCCTTTTTCTGTTTTCCTAATAGTCCAATTCTTTTTTCATTGTGTTTTCTTTGTTCTGCATATCTGTCTTACAGGCTCTCTGTCTTTTCCTATCTCATTTCCCTAGCCATGTCTCTGTATTTTCATTCTCTTGTCAGACCTAGGGCAGCTCCTTTAGCCACAAGCTGTCTTTTCTGCCGCTAAACCCCGAATGGGCTTTCTTTTATCTCCACACTCTCTCTTATAGTAGGGTTTCTCCAGCCCTGGGGGGCCCCTAGGGAGAGGTCCACAAGCAAGTGAGGAGAGTGTTTCAGGGAGGATAGCAATCATATGCTATAGACAGTAAGCTCTTTTACCCAGTATGTAGCCATATTAATAGCAGCTTGAAAGGGTGCTTTTTATCCCATTTCTCAGTTAAAGAAACTTCATCTGATCAAGATGCTTTCTGGTAAGCAAGGACTAACTCATCTAATGTCTCTTCTCTGCTGGGTTGAGAGGCAGGACCTGAAAAGCCGTCTACAGGCAATCAGCGGCCACTGAGAATCTCTTAGCAAAGCAGAGCATGAGCTTTTTCTTAACTACTCAGGGCCAGATGCTTACAGCTACGTTAAAAAGTGCCTAGGAGCCAGCTCTGATTGAATCTTAGAGGATTGTTTCTGAAATTCCAACAGCCTTAAAAAAAAGCCTGAAATGTGAATCTAAGTGAAATACTGAAACTGGAAGTAATACAAAGTTAAATTTGCATTCCCTGCATTCCAGAGAATACTGCTTCATGCATTTATTTATTTATGAAAGCAAGGCAATAATGACTACTTAGATCAATGAGATGAACAGAGTCTTAGTTGGTGTCTTCATGTATGAAGTAGGAATCTTGGAATAATTCCAGTTGGAAGGGACATCTGGAAGTTGTCCAGTCAAACCCTTACTCAGAGCATGTGCAGCTTAACTGGATCTAAATTGGAAGTTAAATTAGGTTTCTCAGGCCCTTGTCAAGCTGCATTTTAAATGTCTCCAAGAATGTCTCTCTTTGGGCACCTGTCCCAGTGTTTGACCACCCTCATGTTTTGGGTAGTGGGATTTCTGTGTTTTGGGATTTCCCTTGTTATATGTCATGTCAGTTGCTCCTAGTCCCTTTGCTGTGCATCTCTCCGAGCAGAGTCTAACTGTATCTACTCTGCATCCATTCACCCATAAGGCGGCTGAAGATGGCAACAAGATCAATTTTCTCCTTCCTTGTTTTCTCCAAAGGTGCTTTCTACCCTATGCTGTGCCATGGTGTGGTGCTACCAACCCAAGTACAGGGTGTTGCACTTGCATGAACTTGTATGTGAAAAAAGATGGAAATATTTTCCACAGAGAATATCATGTGTAGCTGAGGGGAAACATGTCAACCCTGGTGCAAGATTCGGAGCACAGAGTTGAACATTTATTTTTACTGGTTACATTGAGTAAAATTCTTAGGTCTACAAAACTAAAAGATTACTATATTCCTTCTCCTTTCTCAGTGGCGTAATGGTAGGTATATTTACCCCTAAACAATCAGTGGGATTAAAAAGACAGTTGACCTTCAACTGCTATAGATTTTCGAAGAATTGTATGCCTTGCACAGAGAAGACAAGTTAGTTTTATATGTGATTTTAGATCCAATTACAGTCTTATTTCTTTTTGTTTTCAGCATTTTGTCCTGCTGAAAAAAGAATTAGATAAATATTTACCTTCTAAAGTGTTCTAGTGATCAAAAAATGCTTTTATTGTTTTCTCATGAAGTTTAATGTACTACCAAGTTACTTAACATTTGATTCAGAAATATGTTATTGTTCTCCACTTTATTTTTTAAATGCTTGATGTATGCAAACAGTTTTGTATTTCATTTTACTTTTGGGATATTCTGTAAGTAGCAGACATGATCATACTGGATTGTGTAATGTTTTCATGTAATAGTAGTTTTATTACTACACCAGAATCAGACAAGAGGAGGTCTTACCTGGAGATCCTGTGATTGCTAATATGTTTCCCCAGATGTAAATTTCTTTTCAAAGATTAGTTAAAATGTGATGGTGTATCTGAAAGTCATCTCCTGTGTTGATACTGTCTGAATATGTCAGGGTGACTTCATCTACCAAAGTCTGAAAATTTTGGCTAGTTGTCTCTTAAGAAAGCTGATAGAGAACACTGCCTGGGTTTTAAGGAATAAGAAGTTGAAGCGAGTCATTCATCAAAGTCGTACCAAGTTAGCCACCAAGTAAAGCCATTTTTCACTTCCTTGAACAGAAGAAAGGCCATTTTTGCCGTGGATGTCAGGAATCCACTTATATTGCTCACACTGTGGAGTGGCCTGTGTGTTTCAAATCACAAGTCACATTTTGCCAAAAGGACAATTTACATGAGACAATTTAAATGACAATTTACTGGTGTGTCTTAGCCTGTGGCTCTGATCACTAGAGCACATTGGTTTCATGTCAGTTTATTTCAATTTTTGTTCTTATTTTAAAATGCAAATCTCATTTTGGTAATTGTTAGGCAAAGTTCGATGCCTCAGTATAGATATTTTTGCCATCTCATCTGCAACAGTTCTTGGCACTACTTCAGTTTAAGGCGATTTTCTCCAAATCAGTCACATTTTAATCAGATCACAACTGGCTGAAAACCCTAAAATCAGATTTAAATCATAAATACCAGTACAGTAATCTTCTTTGCTAGCAACATTACATAAATTGTAATACAATATTTGCATGTTGTAGTTGGCTTTATTTATTTTGACTTCCATGTGAATTTGAAGCTTTTGTTAGACATATTCTTTTTTTCCTTTAATACAGTTTTATTTTCCTGGAGAAGCTAGCTGGGAAAGCAACAGCCCAAGGCATATCCAATACAGAGAGCTAATTTCATCCTCTGGATAAAAACAACTAAATGCTCTACAATCCACAAAAACATGCAGCCAAGAGGGCCACAGATCCACTTCCAAACTAATTTGTTTTAGTTCTGCATACTGTACAACCTAGAACTGATTTTCCTATAGCCTGGCTGCCTTCTGTCAGAGTAAGCTTTGTGCAATTAAAAACTGTTCCATCTTTATTGTTTATGAACTAGTGTAGTAACAGATATAGAAAGTTTATCTACCTTGAATCATGAAGGCTCTTTATTACATCTGGTTCCCCCATCACAGTTTTGTGTATTTACTTGAATAATGGAAATAACAAAAAGTCTTTTACTTCTTTCAGAAAGAGAAATTGATTAGAGTTCAAGGTTTGAAGGCAGCAAGATTTCTGTATGAAAGGAAAAAAATGTGAAAAAGTAAAGCCAAAGGTTCAGAAAGTGGCAGTACACAGCAACAGTCACCTTGCTTGCAGGCATGTGTTTCCTGTGGTCTGCCAGACTCCCACCTCTTCCTCATGCTGGAAAGTTTCTTTAAAATATTAGTAATGTAGGGATATGCAGAAAGAGAGCTAATGACATGATATGAAAGGCTTTTAATGTCATTACAGGTCCTGATCTGAACTCAGTAGTCAATATCAATCAAGCCAGAGCTGCAAACATCAATGTGGTTTTTTCAACACTGCGTGTTGTCGCAGTGCCATTACAGCTGCATTTCTAGATGTCAAATATGGTAAACAAGCCTATAAACAGGTTTGTGACTTCTTACACAGGGTTTAAGGCTTAGGTAACATATTTATGTTGTAAATGATTGGTGTAGCGGAAGATGTCAAAGCTTTCAGTCAGCTAGACTGTTGCCCTCACGTTGCAGCTGGTAGACTAATGTGGATAAGCACCACTGCTAGGCTGTTGCCCTCATGTTGCAGCTGGTAGACTAACGTGGATAAGCACCACTGCTTTGATGTTTCAGTGCAAAATGAGGTGGTCCATCTTAAAGGGCTAACAGAAGACCTTTCAGATGTATCTGGATAAGCAGATTTGGGAACAACTGCATAATTAGAGTAATGGATGAGACAGTACTTTTAGCCCACTGAAGTGTGCAGCTGGGTGATACCCAGTTGTTCTGAAAGAGGGTATTTGCCTTTCCCTGATACTCCCAGACCCCCAGCTTCTTGAACACCTAATAATGCTAAGGAATTCAGGAGAACCTCAAGAGTTTTGACCTGTGTAACTCTCTGAAAGTGGATGCTCTTCAAATGGGAAGATTTTAAAGATAAATCATCTGCCATGGGTGTTGCACACCAGTGCATCCTGTGTTGTTTCCCAGCTATCCCAATGGACTCCTATAGATAATGAATCTTCTCAGGAAAGTATTGTATAACTGAAGAAGTCACAAAAAAATTCTCGAGATGGAAGAATAGAATTAATGTGAAAGAAAGTATCTTTGATTCTTTCAGGTTACTTATATTTACCTTTTCACTGTATTTGAAAAAGCACCAAAATTTACAGGAAACAAAATACTGAAGGCTGGCACTCATGACGGTAAGAATTCAGGATACTAATAACCAAAAGAGGCTATTAAAGGCTAGTTTTAGCATTGTATAAACTTTAATGAGTGTGGATTTGGGGTTTTTTGAAAGGATGAAGGAAACACAATTTCTTTTCCTCTTCATTGCCTTTGTCTTTTGATTCTATTCTCCATGTATTTAGCACTGTGTTTGATCTAAGATAATTTTTAATCCTGGCAATTTCTGCATTTTGAGCTAGTATGAGTATAGTTTGGGTTGAGAATTTGCAGTTTTGTGGTGGAGGAGAGTTAAGCTGAACTTGCTGCCTTCGATGTAATTGCACAGGTCCGCAATAACTCTGCAACACCTACATTACCAGTAAATTCTCACTTACGATTTTATAGTTGCTTTAATTAGCAGAAGTTATTCATAGAATGTTATTTTCAATAAATACAGCAAAATGGAACTTCAGACGTTTGAGAGTAATATTTTTCCCCATAAACCACCTTGTATGTCTTTATAAATGATAACAATCATTATAATGTACTTCTTTTGCTAACCTTCCTAAATGTTACCTGGTGGAAAGGCACATAAAGATGAGGCATTTTGTGTATTTGTTACCAAACGTTGCTTTTATAGTAATTTTCTTTTCAGGTTCAGTTCTGAGCTAACAAGCCATACAGGAGTCATTGTCAAAGTCAGATAATTTCTTAATGTGGTGTTTTGCATAGTTGAAATTTTGTTTCTAACATCAAGTGAGAATTTATTTTTAAAAACACATGGTTTTGAAAGCAGGCTGTTTGATCAGGCTAAAACTTGAAAGTTGATTAATTTGTAGCATGGCCAAATGCTAACACTTTTTTTTCTTCCCCCTAAAATGCGTCATAAATTATCCCATTACCAGAAGGCTGACTACTTTGTATGTTCTCAGGAAAAAAGTGCTACAACAGGTCTGACAACAGACCCTTTGTACTTAGGAAGTGCTGATAGTGACCTTAAGAAATGGTAACAATCCATTCGACAAGTTGTTGCTAAATGGTTGTGATCAGTTGGGTCAGTGTCAGGGGATTATTCCCAACCAATACCCCTTTCTAGAAAATCAGGGAGAAATAGTGGTATAGATTGCATTGTTTCACTCCAGTACTTTACAGCATGCATGTTGTGTAGTTATACAACTGTTTTTCTATGTGTACTAACCATTTGGTTTGAGTCTTTAGATCTCTGCTTCCATATTGGCTACTGAAAGAAGCACATCAAGTGTCTCAAGAAAGTCTTATTCTGAAAACTGATTTTTTTCCAAGACACAGAAAATTAACCAGATTACAAATTAAAAGAAGATTGCATTAGGGATTTCAAACATGCAGCTGTTATGGGATGCGACCTGATGTTTTGAAAACCGCACTTAGTATTGTCCACAATTCATATTTTAGGAGATCCTGTAGCCTTCTAAAAATCTAAGTTTCCACACAGATTAGGATTTTTTTCAGGGTAAATCTCTAGCCTTTTCACTGTTGGTGACAATTTTTAATTGATGACCTGAGAGGGAACTTCAAAGATTGAAAAACCACAGTACCAAGCCCCTGAAATACTGTATTCTGATTCCTTTCAAATATTTGTTCTCATTTGTTTTGAAGGTAAGGCAGGTCAGAAGGGGAGGGGAGAAAAAAAACTTGTGTCATGGATTTTCAGGTGTCAAATAGACTAATGAATAGACTCTAATTTATCCATTGGGTAGATTTCCACTGTGTAGACGTCACTTGTACTGTACGTTTTGGAGCTGACAATTCCAGAGGCACAGCTCTGCCACCTGGGTTTTCTCATGGGCTCCAGCCAGAAGGAGTCCCCTCTTGGGCGGTGCTGCTGCAAGAGGGGGAAGAGCTGTGTTCCTCTAACCTTGGAGTTTGGTTTTTACCTTGAGAGGAGCCATTTCAGAATCCTCAGCCCACATTTTCACCTTGTGTCCTGCCCAGTAAAAATAACTGAACCCGAAGATGGTAGTGTAATTTCAACTTACACCCTCACGTATAATACCTCGTCACAGTTGACATCTGCATTCACTCAGAGCTTTTTGTGTCCTAGGGACACAGCTGCGTCACTGAGCCAGCTCGCTTAAAGCTAGCATAGTTATCTCTACATAAACAGCTGTTTCATGCATGAGGATAGTAACTTGCCAATCAAAAGCTGTACAATCTGTAGATTGTAAGATGAACTGAACATTTTCATTCCCTGTAACTGAATCCTACCATCGGGTACTTGAAAGATAGGAAAGTGCCTACAAAGTACACACACAAGTAGTACGTCTTAGTGGCAGATGTAGTAGAAATGCACTGAAGGCACTAATCTGCTCTCTCAATGTGACCTGTGGACAGCAGGGCAGAGTGCTGCTGGTACATTGTCTCCTCAGCGTTGTTCCTGCCTTGGCTCTCGTCATCTGCACACGTCCAAGGGTTCGCAGCTAGTGAGACAAACAGATTCAGCACTTTCTTCCCTTGATACTTCTGAATCTTTTAAGGTCAACTCTTTCCTAATTGGTTATAAATTCATGAACATTACTGTTTTCAGAGTAGTCATTGTGAATTTAAATTGCTTCTCAGTGGAACATTGCAGGAGTAAGTGCTCATTAATTTTATTTCAGACCATAGTAGCAGCAGACACTTGGTTCACCTGATTGTTTTCCTTGTTATTTCCTACCAAAGTAGTACCAGTAAGTGGACTGAACTGAAAGTCCTGGAGAGTAGTGAAGATGTGATTTTGGGGTTTTTTTATTATTATTATTATTATTATTATTATTACTGTGTTTGACTTATCAAAACAGTATCTATATCTCTCTATTGTGAGAGCATAACAATACTGGCCAGGAACTGGTCTTTTATATATAAACGTATATACTATACTGGGGTTTCCAGGTAACATTCTCATTACTGTATAGATATGCTGTAGTAGTTTGTTTAGTTAATTAAAATGCATATAAATATTTATAAACTGCACATTTGTAATTTAAAAAGCATCCAGTAGCATAAGCTCAGGATATTTTTCTGCATTATTTGGAACCAGGGTGTGTAAGCAGGTGGTCACCTTTTTACCTGGTACCATATTTTTATGCAGAATCACCTGTGGGACTTCCTGTGCTTAATGTCTGTAGCATCATGTACCATCCCAAATCTGACTAGAGGTTAGCCAGCCTGAAGCTGTATTTATTTCATGTCTACACATAAGCCATCCTCTGAGAGGGATCAAAAAGCTCTTTCAGAAGGAGCCATAGGGGCCCATGAAACCGTGTCTATCCATTTCTGCAGAAATGACCTTTTATATAGAGAACAGTGGTATCTAATTTTGTTTATATGAGGGCTTAACTTATAATATCACAAAGCTTTGGGCCCTTGACGACCTCCCTTTGTTAAGCATAGCTGGTAGCATCTGTGACACCTCCCTTTTTCCCCCAGCAAGAGATACAAATGAGGACAAAGATGGGCACAGTATGTTGCAACACAAAGTGAGGCAGCAGATTTTATCTAAGCATCACCTCACTACCCTCCTCCTTCAGGATGGGTGTGGAAAAGAGGCTGGTGGTGCCAGATACCCCTCTTTTCACCAGCAGAGCCTGTTAAAACTTTTCTCCTTGGGTCAACCATGGACCCTGGTTACCATGGTGACAGGGATGAACCTGACACTTCAAAGCACTGCTTGGGAAATCATAGTTTTGGTTCATAATCAAATACAATTTTTCTTTTTAATAATTCTACCCTAAAAAGCTGTAATTTAGAGTCCTGGAAGCAACAGCTTAGATGTACCCATGTCCTGGTGAATTTCTGTCATGCCTTCATCTCCCAGAAGCTGTACTCCAAGAGAGAAGCTCCTTAGAAGCCATAGAGAAGGGAGAATTGTGAGGATTCCTTTCCCAGTAAATGCATCTCCAGCTTTCAACTTGAAAAAGAAAAATCTTGAAGGGAGGCCAGCGGTGTACCAAACTGACTCACCTGGGGAAATGTGTGAACAAGTTGCACATCCTATCTCCCCCATCCCTGCAAAAGCACATTCAAGTGTTTTCATCAAATAGAGTCAGTTGAGACTTTTTTTTTTTTTATGTAATTAAGCTAACAGGGGTTACAGATCTTCTCTCTCTGAACTCGAATTTATTAATTAACTTTCAGGCTTCTAAAAATTTCCTTAATTGCACAATGATTATCATTCTAGCAAAGCAGTAACAAAACAAAACTTGTGGAGATGGAACGGTCTTTCTAGGTGGATGATTAAAACACAGGCAGACAAGCCTAAAAGAAAATATTCATCAGAGGATCTCACTTAGTTTTTCAAAGAGCCCTTTTCTCAGGTAGTAGACTGTCATATCTCCAGAGCTGGCTATAGAACTCCAGTTTCACTTGATGTTATCCTGATGTTACCTTGTTGAACTGATTCAGACGTCATTCCTGGATTTAATTAAAAGTTTTTGAATGCCACATAACAAAGGTGCAGAACAGATTATCTCAAGCAGAGCTGTTTTGAATATCAAGCTATGCAGCAATAACACCAGTTTGTGAGAATTCAAAGATCTGCCATAAACAGAAATTAATATTCAAAGAAAATGCAGTGTAATAAAATAGCAGCTTTAATCATGCATAAAACGGAGTATCTTCCCTTGCTTACACAAAAGAAACCCAGCATAAAACGCTGTCAATGTTAAGAGAGTCAAATGGAATGGTAAGAATGTTATGCATAAAATCATGTTCAAAACCTCTGATTTAAAAGCTGTCTTTCAGAAGGCTGTCTATTTTTTAAAAGGTACCATACAAGCAACTCTGCAAAATCTACCAGAAGTTTCTTCTTGAATAATTTTGTTTGGATGAGCAAGTAGAATATCATTATCTTGATTCCAGCACCGTTTACTTAGGAAGGTATAGGTGAATAGATTTTGTGCTGAGTCTAAAATTCTCTGACAATTTTGCAAAGCTTTGTGTAAATTCTGAACCACAGAAAGGAAGGAGAAGACAGGAAAGCAACATGTGCTGTGACTGGATTCCTTATACCACAGTAGACTTTAAGAATTAAGTATAAATATTATGCATACACAACTTTAGAAGTGGGTGTTGGATTTTTAGGTATATTTGATTAAAGACATGATAAAAGAATTTAGAGGAATTGAGTACATTGGGAAATTGTGAGAATAAAATGTACTCTACCTCACCAACTGTTTAGAATTTTACTGTCCCTGAGAATGTTAGCAATCCTAGTCTAATTAGTGCTGTTCACAGTTGAACTTCATGCTGTTGATCATGGAAGTCAACTGATTGAATATTGTCTTTTAGCATCTATGAAAACAAGGACAACAACTTCTTATATGGTGACTATTTGCAATGTGCAGAGCCAGAACCACTGGGTTGAGTTATTTTATGAGCTTTGTGAATGGCACTGTGGAATATGATTGCTGTTACTGTTCATTGGTTCAGAAGAAAGGTGAGTGGATAAGTTGCTAAACCTAGTGTTCTCCTCCCAGTCTAGCTCATAAATCTTCTGTGTAGGCAGCTCATCATATGGAGGTGCAGGAGAAGGAATATAGTTAGCTCTGTTTCAGATCAGGTGCTCTTGCAAATTTTATGCAAGATGAGTTTGCACTGGTTGAAAACTGAAGGATTATCCCTTCTTAGACTGACAGGGTCAAGTTGTGACGAAAAGTAATATGCAAGGATAGTGTAAAAATTAACAATTAATTGAAGGCATATTGCAGTCAGGCTGGCTAAAGGAATTAATAGCCAACAGTGTCCATTTTTGTACAATCATCGTTCTGTTAACACGCAAGGTTCTTTCTCAAAATAATAAATTACCTTTTAATTACCTTTTAATACTGGTAAATTACCTTTAATACAGTCTGCTATTCAAGATATAAGAAAGGACTGCAAGACTAGATTACTGAAAAGGAATGTTAGGAATTAGTAAAGCATATGGGTTTATAACTTCAGTAATTTCAGACCATTTTTACCTTCTTTAGAAATAAACAGCAGTTAACTCCAATCATCACAATAATTCAATTTTCAGCAATTGTATCTCTCTAATTTAGAGATAAGGATGTTGTGGGGGGAACCATGTCAAAGGCTTACAGAATTCAAGATAGATGACATCGGTAGCTCTTTCCTTGTCCAGTGATGTAGTCACTCCAGCATGGAAGGCCACTAGGTTGGTTAGGCATGATTTGCCCTTGGTGATTCCTTGGTTAGTTGTGTTGATTTGTTTGGCAAAACCAGCAGTTAAGTCTATAGAAAAGCCACTTCAGAGAAAGAAAAATCTTGACAGTCCTATAGAGGATAGATGGAGCAAATTCTCAGAGTCAGCAAAATTTCTCTTCCTGCTGTAGTCCTTTTGCAGCCAGCAACCAGGAGACACTGACTTACATCCCTAAATTTAACACATAGGCACAAGGTTTCTGTAGATTTGTCCTTTGGTTGTGTATGCATAAGCCACATATACTTATTACAGTACACTTTATCAAAATTAAAGCACAAGTAATATGAAATACTTTCAAATTCCTACATTTCCTTAGATGATTCTATTCTACATTCAGTAGCTTCCTCAAAATGATATACTTATTGCATGCAATGCACATAAATAATAGATTACAGTGTGATTTATATCTATAATTGCTTTCATATAGTCCCCAAGTGTAACATTCAGTCTAGAGAATGCATATAGTATCTGATGGTGGAAAACATACATACAATAATCCTGGCTTCATTTAAGTCGAAAGCAATTTTCCTGTTGATACTAGGGAAAGGGGTAGCATTTTGCCTACAGGTTTTAGCATTTTGGATACAGGAAGCTCAACCACTTGTTATACTTAGTCTGTCACCATACAATATAGTTTTTCTCCACTAATTTAGGACTTTGTGATATGTTTCTAGTGGGCACCAGCTTTGTCACATAAGCAGCATTAAAGTTCATGGAATGAGTTACTGTCTCTTACTTCAAACCACTTAATGTAAGGAAACCAGAATGAATGGGCAAGCAGTTGATATAATCCTGGCTTTCCACTGTTATTGGAAAAACATCAGTGAAAAACTTGGTCAGTTTTGAACAGTTACTGATAATCCAAACTCAGTCATTTCTTATAGAATATATAGTAAAACACCAGTGCCAAAGTTAGGCGAATAGGTAAACTCCCTCAGTAACCTTTCCTTCAGATTTTCTAATATTATAAGTGGCCAAACAGTAGGAAGCACCTATACTGCAGTTTGCTCTGTCAATGAGTCTTGCTCTGTCTTTCTGCAGGGAAGAGTGAGATGAAAGCTCAAAGCTTTTGAATGTATTTTTGAGCCTTCAGCTTTGAAGTGTGTCTTCAGGTCACATCCAATCCTTGTGATTCGTATTATGAAATCTCTCAAAGACCTGGCCTTAAATCTCCATCCACAGAACTAAATCTCTTGCGCAAGCTTTAGTTATTTTGAAGCTTGAGTAATTCTTACCTTTGCAAGGTCCAAGCTACACAGGTGTGCTCGCGTTGTACTCATGGCGATTCCAGACACAGTGACTGTCCTACTCCAGCATGCTTTCCTCTCTGCCCTTCCCATGTCCTTGCTGGTTTTCAGTACCCTACACAGCAAACATGAGCTGTTTTCCCCTTGGCGTATACAGCTATCTATATTTTAGCTTTGATTGGTCTTTTGACTCTAGTGATTGGCCTTTTGGCTCTACTGCTTATCAAATGTTCATTCATATTTGTCACATCCAGCCCAGCTAATAGTAGACTGGGAGTTGATTCATTTTAACCATTGAGAATTTCAAACACCTTCTTTCAGTTTCACCTCAAAAGTCATGCCTGTCATTTCCTCTGTTAGACAGCATCATATGTGTGTCCAGCATTAATTCTAGCTTGTGTGTATGTGTTGTGTGCATGCAGCTACACATGCAAACACCACTTACCTTATCCTGACTCTTACCTCTAGACACCTCAACAATACACATAATACAAACAAAATACAGTATTAAGTCCACACATGTTATGTATGCAAGTATGCATACAAGCATATATTTGCACAAAGTAGGAAGCATTTAGTATTTCTCAGCAGATAGAGTTCAAGCTGTAGGGGAGAGAGATGATTATGATGATGAAGTCTTATGATGATGATTATGTTTTATGATTAAAGCACTGCCAGATCTCTCACTGTCTGCCTAGTTCTCACAGAGGTGTCTGAAAGAGAGCACGTTCCTAATTCAGAAGGTTGTTTTGAGGGTAAATTGTTTGTAAGTGGGTCAGATACTGCTGAGATAAAGGTTACAGAAGCAAGTAATAGAGTGATTTTAAACAACAACGTGATCTATCCCTCAAAAGATAATATAGGTTCCTGCATATGGAACCTGAATAGAAATGGTCAGAGTAACATGGTTAAAACTAGAATGTATTAGATACCAGTAATCCCTGGTACTGACTACACTGGCTTTCTAAAAGGCCTGTGGAGCAGATTTTCAAGGCAGCAGTAGTCTTCCTGTGGTGTGGCTTTACCTTATTTTTCATTCTGCTTGTTTTGGTGGTCTGTTGAGACGGATCCTGGTTTCAGAGTAAAGGACATTTTCTGTGTAATGGCATAGGCATGATGATACCAATAGCTTGTAACTATTCCATGTGCAGCTGCTGTGAGAGGAAAGAGGTTAAGTGGCACCTGCTGCACGCTGGGTAGAGAGCGAAAGAAGGGTCAGAGAGAGAAAAAGCACATGTACCCATCTGTGCTTGTGGACAGGGGAGAGGCAAAGTGCTGAGCCACAGCCTTAGAAAGTAAGAACTAGAGAACTGAAGAGCTATGTCCTATTTTATAAGTAAACACCTCATGGGGTTTTACCCCTGGCTGAAACCTATTTATATTTTTAGATATTTTTGCCAGGCTGGAAAACCCCATGTTCCTGATCCTTTGTACACCAGGCTCTGATGTAAAGAGGTGCAGACTGAATGGCTGTGCACTTTCACGTATATTCTGTTTTCCTCTCTGCTGTAACCTGTGGCCTCAGCAAGCTCAGCTGTGTTACGGAGTAGTTTCATCTCTGTGTAGAACAGCAATTTTTCTTTTCTCAGAGCCTATAAACAGAAATAAAACTACTGCTGACTTTAGGCTTGGCTTTGTGGGTGACCTTATTTGGAGAATCCAAATTCCCAGTAGAATGTAGATTGCAGGCCAGATGCTGTAAGGTGAATTAAGATGCAACAGTGGACTGAAACTGGGTAAAGGAGAGAAGGACTGGGGTTAAGGGTGCTGGTTGCAGCTTGGAAAAGAGAGTTTAATTTACTGCTTGTGAGTTAATGTAATCTCAGTAGTCAGTGTTAAATATTCCACATTTAATACCTGAAAAAAGAACATTAAAGGAAGTGACAGTGATTTAGTTGATAGATATTTCTGTTGTGTCTTCAGCTTTGTAATACAGTAACTTGTTTGGAAATCCAGATGCATATACACTTCTGGATCCATGAAGTTATATATATATATATATATGTATGCGCGCCTGTATACACACATACATAGTCATATTCTTCTTGTTGCAAATGTATGGCATGTAGACTGGAATTTATAGTGTGCCTATATACATATGTGTAGACATATAAACACATGATGCATGTATCTATATTCTGGCTACTGTATTAAAACACACACATATTTGGAAATTATCATCAATGATCATGATCTTGTCCCTAGTGCTTATACATTTAAGCAACTTCTTTTTTAATTCATTTAGCAGCAGCAACAGAAGAACCCGAGGTGATTCCAGATCCAGCTAAACAAACAGATCGAGTGGTGAAAATAGCAGGAATAAGTGCTGGAATTCTGGTATTCATCCTACTTCTCCTTGTTGTCATATTGATCGTCAAAAAAAGGTAAGAAAATTATCTGTGCTGATTCTTCCTTTTTTTCCTCCAATTCAAACAATAACTAAATGGGTCTTCAAAAAAAAAACAACAAAAGAGTTTCAGGACCAGTAACTCACATCAGCTTTTTGATGAGTTCTTTGTGTTTCCTGTTGGGTTTGCTGTGATTCTTATGATGGATTTAAAGACAGCATATCTTTATGTTTGGGATCCAATAATTATACATTTTCTCATACTTATTTCCAACTAGTTTTAAGTTGCAGTTGGAGGAATGGACAAAATATTAGAATAGGTGGAATTGAAATTCATAGAACCTTTTTTTGGTTTTTTATCAAAGTAAAAAGAGAATAACTTACTGTGGTTTTCATGTTATAATCACCTAATGAATTTTATTTTCTATATGCAGCTCTAATGAGTTATTTGTATCTGTATGTTATCCAACTTGCAAAATAATGTAATTTTATACCTGTATTTATGCTCTTGTAAACCTCGAGTTTTTCTTAAAAGTCATACCACATCACTGTAAAATTATCTAGCGAGTCCTTAGTGCATGAAATTGTTTTAAAGTGTATTAATTTGAATGAATTCTCATTTTTCCAGTGCTTTCTCAGTAAGCAATATCGCCATCTTCTGGCATTGTACAATGTTAACTCCACATCCAAATGCTCCTACCTATAGTAAATTGTGCTATCCTGTTGCTCGGTCAGTATTTAAAGTCTCAACTTCCCAGTAGTTGCAACTCTTTTAACCTGGCATAAAAGTTCATAACATGGCTCTATAAATCCGTAGTTTTAGCATTGAAACCAATTCCTCTTTTTCTGTGTATCCCCTCCCTGGCAGGTCCCCTTCACAGGGCATAAGCTGGTTTCTCTTGGGTGGAACAAGACCTTTGTCTTCCGGTGGTGTGTGCATTGTGTTCCCTTGCCTTTTGCAGAAGTCTTAATGAAAAGTGTATTTGTAAATGTTGTGACTGTTCCTCTGAAATGCAGCTTGCTATTACTTATAAAGATTAAGAAAAAAAATCAGAATTGTACCTAAAATCATTCTATATGTTATAATTACTGGTTTGCATTAGATTTTTTTAATTTATTGCCTCTTTACAATTATCCCTGGAGATATATAACTTGGAGAAGAAACGTCTGCATTAGAAACATTAGGTATGCTTATAGTGTTCTGTGTTAGTTAGCTACATATGTGATTTTTCCCAAAAGTGCTTTTACTTTTCTCTGTTGTTTACCTCTGTGGTTGAGAATTAACACATATGCGAAAGGTCCAACTCATCCTATGCAAAAATGACATACAGTCAGCCAATTTACTTTATTTACACAACTTCAACTTTTTAAAAACAAAAAAAGATGTTGTTTTTCAGCTTTTAGGAAAAAAATATATTCTATAGCTTTATTGCGGGGTATGTGCTGGGAGGATCATCTTCTCAGTGCGTGATGCAGCGGTCCCCTTATGCTTAATAGAAAACTGTGTGCACGTGTGTGTGTGTGTGAGAGGGAGAGAGACTGTGTACCACTTTATAATGTCAGTCACTTCCAGATGGGATTGGCTAGTTTTTCAAGTAACAAAAACCAACCAACCAAACAGGCCTAAAATTCAATGTATATATTTTTCCTATCCTTTTTACCTCTTGCATTCAGAGTCCTTTCAGACTTGTACTTTCACTGTTGAGTTTTTTGATGAAAACAAGTTAATTATGTCTGTGAAAGAATAGTTTAAAATTTCCCCCTTTCTCCCCTTCCTTTCTCTGAACCTGAAAAGGCAGTACCCTCTTAGGACTGATACATGATTATCATTCTAAAGCACACAACATTTATAAACTTCTGTACTATTTTGTATTCAAAATAGGTGCAAAATTAACTTGTTTAATGGATATTTTGTATTTGGCAATTTTTCATCATGATAGTTTAATTGGTTGTGTATTGTGTATGTTATAGGTGTGCCATTCACCCCTTCCCCCCCGCCCAAGGGAAAGTGGACAGGGTTTTTTAATACCAGCTTTAGTCAAGTTCTTTTACAAAAAGGATAGAAAATCTTTGTATACTTGACTTAATTCAGTGCATCTAGTGAATCAGGGCCATTCATATCCTGAAGCCAGGAACAGCTGTAAAAACCCCGATACATTCACACGTACATCAACACACTTAGCTGTGGTGGGACTGAAAACCAAATCCATTTGAATCATCTTCTGTAGTGTACATACTCAGTGATCCGTTATGTAGTATCCCTTTTGGTACCTGAATTGACTGCAACTTATTACACTGAAAAGCCAATAAAACAATGGTTTCTGCATTTTCATTGGTTTCTTAAGTCATATACACAGCCATCACTATCTCAAACTGGTTAAATGCAGCATTACATTTTATTGCAAAATGGAGTACTAAGCAGTTTTGTTCATGAGCTTGAGATGTTTTAGGCTTTGCCTGATCATTCTGTACAAATTGGTTTGAAGTTTTCTGGAATGAAGCTCTTAACAGCTCTTAAAGAGTTTTACTGGAGTAATCAAACCAGCTAAGAAAAGGGATACTGCATCTTTAACGAGCAATGCCATTTTTATTTTCAGTCATTGTTGGACTATTTCCAAATGTCCTTCATTTCCTTCCGTTTGTTTACCTTCCATGTTTTTAATGCTTAGCATGACTACATCAGCATTTCCAACTGTAAGATTTTAAAACAGAAGCATATGTTTGCATTCAGGAAATGTGTGGTATATATGTCAGTACACACATATCTGTTGTGAACGTGCATTCTTTAACATGTGTGTACTCATATAGCTACATATAGTATGCATACAAACATATATGTATACACCTGTGTACTCATAAAGATGTTAAAATGAATGACATGAAATTTGTTTTCTGATTAAATGTATTTATTAATGGAATCTTTAATTTTTGTAACCGAAAAGTAAAGCCTGTTTACTGCACAAGATTCGTACACAGCTGTTCATTTGTCATGACATCTAGGTGGTAATCATTATATTATGCTGAACTGCATGTTGAAAATACACAATCCATTTAATTTTCAAATTTTTTGGCAATAGATGAAATTTCAGCATGTAATTTTCTCGTGATCTTTCTAAAACCAAATCATTTTTATACGCTAGTGTGTCTTTTTTTTTTACTTGCATGGCAAAGTAAGGCTAGTTTGTGCATGAGCAACTTGAAATGCTAACCAAAGAAACATGAATTTTCCAATTTTCTTTTTTTTTAACGCACATTTCTCTGCTTTATTGAATGTGACAGAGTCACGCTTTTCATTCACCATTGCTTCTCTTTTTCCACTGTCTGTGATTTGCTTGCCAGGAGGAGCTACTATTCTTACTCCTACTATCTGTAAGTAGAACACGGGTGACTTACTATTTTACATGTTTTAAAGATGCAGTATCCCTTTTTAAAAAAGAAAAACAGTTTCTATAATTTTCCTAAAGTATTATTGAAAGTTACCTTTCTTTATTCTCAGGATTGAAAGACTTCTTGTATCATTGTTCCTGTTATTCTTACCTGTTGTTTTTTTTTTTAAAGGGATATTGTATTTCTAACTGTATATTGAGACTTTCACTTTTTGCTACAGTTTTTCCCATAACTATCATTTTAGTTTATTGTAATCATAATTTAATTTGCATTATGATTCACAGCAACACATAACACTAAAGAAAAAACTCTTTTCCCATTTCCCAACGAGAGAACTGTGCTTGTAAATCAAAAATCGTTCATTCTTAATGTATCAGATGAGTAGTGATCCTGTGCACCAATTTTCCTACACAGATCATAGGCAAATGCTAAACTTCTCTAAATAGGCCTCTGCCCTACCAATGGCAGAGCAACATGTCTGCCTCTGTGGTACCAAACTCTTTTCTTGCTTTACAGAAATATTTTTTTGTGAAGTGGTCTGCGTTTATTGCTTGTTAGGTGCTTTGCATACACATTTTAAAGTGTGGGTCTCGCTCTATGACATTGGTTTGCATAAAGTTTTGCTTCACTGAAGCAAAATTGACTTTTTCTAATACATGTTTACCAAATGAGTTTTTGTGAGGGCTGCAGCAGTTTTGGCTGTGATTGAGCAAAGCAGCTACACCCATTCTTAATTTTAAATAAATGCCCTTGAGTTAAGAGGTGATCTAAAAATGCACTCAAGTGCTTTGATGAACGGGTGGTGTCTCATAATGGTGCTCTTCCACATTTTTAAGCAGATTAGTTGAATTCTTTAAAAAAATTTAAAAATTAAAAAAAAAGTTAAAAACTCCACCGCTAAGCTGGTTTAGCCAGCTGCCATTCTCCAGTTTATTGTGACAAATTATAATTTCCTAGTTAAATAACAATTGCTTCAGCTCAAGATAATTAACCGCACAGTTTCATCCTATGATGGAGCACTTTTCCCCTCCAGCTCTCACTGAAACACCCACCTGCACAGTTTCACCCAACTGGATCCTTTAGCAGATAATGAGACTCATTTACACTTTCTGTCAGCCTCAAGTACTTTAACCTAACGATTTGCTTAACTGAAGCACAGATTACATGTGCCTTTAGCTGAGTGAGGGAAGGTAAAAAAGGAAAGGAAGAAGAATTCAAACCCGAGGGAGCCAGGAGCTGTTGAACAATAAAGCTGTCCTCCCATTTCCCAGCAGCTTTGGGTTGTGGTGCTGCAACACAATAGGCCTTTATAGGAGTTAAAGCAAAGCATAAGTATTAGAAAGCAGCTACTGTAATAAGCTAATAACTTGGAAGCCTTAATAGCTGTTGATTTATTTAGCATAGCTAGCAAGTTTTGTTAAAAAGTGATGCTTCAAAGAAAGGCTTAATATAGTCGAAAGATGAGATGTAATAGTCTTTTTGTTCCATTTCTGAGATGGCATTAGAAAAAGGCGATCTTCAGTGTATAGAGACTATCTGCAAGGCTTTGAAACTTGAAAAAACAGTTGGGACTAGAAATGCCAATTTTGTGAAAGCTTTGGTAGTACTGGGAAGCAATTAGAAACCTCAAGCAGTTTCACTTCTGGAGGTTCTAATGGTCTTCATTTGTTCGACCAGAGTATCACTGAAACCAGCTTCTCTTAAGTGAATAGGAATGTGTGGGGTAAATGTATAAAATCAAGAATTTTAGAGGGAGCATCCAAGTGTCATTGTTGGGTTTTTTTATTTAGCTTTCACTGAACAACTGATACACACATGTACACCTCAAGGGTTTGATGAAAAAAATGATAGGTTTAGAGACCGTCTTTGGGATTTTTGTAGCAATATGATTACTGAGTAGTTATTTTCCAACTAGTCTATCTGCAAATGGGGAAATGAACATGGGGAGGGGAAAGAGGGAACAAAATAAGGAGATGAGTCTGATCAGTGAAAGAATCTTTGTTATTCTCAGGAATGCTTTCTCCATCTATATCCTACTTTGTGGCCCCTTATTGTGAACCAAGGGTATTAACTTAAGAAACAATCATCTATTAGGCATTTTCTTAAATACGCAAAAACATGAAGTGCTTCCTGTCTTGGAGAGTGGTGTAGGTCTTTTCTGGTGGATGTTCCCAGGACTTGAGAAGTAAATGGATGGATAATTTACACCAATATTCTTTTTGTCTTCTGTTAGAGAGCAGCCCAGAATATTAAAAGTTGTTGGAGAATAGCGAAAGAGCAAGCAGGTTTTTTAGTCTGAGAAATGTAAGACAAGCACTGTCTAAAGAGTTAACAGGGTATTTGGTGATATTCTATGCAGGAAAAGCTTGTGAAGCTAAGCCGTTTTAAACATACATTTTCAAGAACCCAGTATTTTCAGTTATTGTCTCTCTCCCACCTGGTGTCAGATTTATCCAAATAAGCAGGTTGGCTACCTATTATACTGCAGCCAGAGATTCAGATGAAAATAGGGAGGTTTCAGAACAGGCTAATGCATGTCAAAGGTTCCTGCAGAACCAAGGTGTTATTTCATACTGCTCTGTGTACTTCTTACTTATGCTTTAAGAGTAGTAGGCTTTAAGTGATAATTAATTTATATCATCTGCTTCCGTCTGACTTCTGGAGACAGTGAAAATCACTTCCAGTTCTTCCTCAAAAGGAAAGAATTGAGAGATATTTCTGAAGCGTGCACTTTAAGGCATTGGCTGTTAATTTGAGGGGCTTAGTTGTACAGGTTTGGTTGCTGCTTAATGGTGACAAATTTAGAGTGTAAGACTGTTAATGTCAAAACTTAAGATGTTCCCAAACTTCATGAAAGGGTAGAGTGATGGGGGGGATTTTGTTTGGTTTTTAAAGAACCAGCGTTCAGTATCAGGAACGAAGTGTGGTATCATGCTGTATCTTGTGTACTGAATGGGAAGAACAACCTTTAAAATAAAAGGTAATATGAATCCATATTGAATAATTATGTCTCTTTTGTTATTTCATGGGGGCTTTTACTAACAAAGTAATTTAGAAGGTTAAATAATTTCTTCCCAACAAGGCAAGCAAGGGGAATGAATTATCCATTTATAAAATCAAACCACCGATTTAAATGGAGATGGTTGATAAAACTGCATGCACAGATGCTTCTTATTTATCATTTCAGTTAAAATGTAATTATATTCTCTAATTTGTTTATATTAGTGTAATTACTCCGCAGGAAAATAAAATATTACCAGGGTACAGAAGTTGGCACTTCCATTACCTCATTTGCGTGTGTATAGAAAGCACACGGTAGTGACTCTTTCATAGCAGGGTGCATAGTTTTATCAACTTTGCTGGAAAAGTTGTACTTGGGAAAATCAGCCAAACTTTTCAGTTGCTCAGGATTATAGATAATGACTGCTGTAGACATCAGTGTTCATGAAATATTAAGGTGGTTTGGTTGGTTTTTCTTTTGGCTGGGCAGCAAACTCGCGAAGAAGCGCAAGGATGCCATGGGGACCACCCGCCAGGAGATGACACACATGGTGAATGCGATGGATAGGAGTTATGCTGACCAGAGCACCCTGCATGCAGAGGATCCCCTTTCAATCACGTTTATGGACTCTCACAACTTCAGCCCCAGATGTAAGTACAACAGTGATAGATACTCTGGAGGATAGGTGAATATAAGAAACATGGAAAACAGTTCTACTTTTTAAGGAAAACTGTTGTAAGCTCCAGGTTTTCTAGGAACACTGGTAAATCCAAAGGTTGAGTAGGGCTGTTCATATGTTATCTTTATTGGTCTGTGGCCAATTATTTAAATATTTATGTGTACTTTCAGTATGTGTTGATACTTGCTCTAGGAAAAATATTATACTTCTAGAATATCTCAATTAAAATCTGAAATTGAGTTTTCCCTCTTGGGGATGTTTAATACCAACATGTTAAATATTACTGCGTAATGGCATGTCTGTAATGAATAATAATATGAGGTCCAAATTAATTTCTTTCTTTTGGCAGTAAGGACATTAGGAGGAAACATTGACAATTGTTGATGCCGTTTGTGAAGTTTAGGAACAAGCTTGTTAATATATCTACAAATTTACCTGTATTTGTGTTCCTTTTTTATAGACTTGACAATTGTCTCATTTTGACAAAGTTTGGCAGTTTGAATTTCTGACTGTTAAGTGTTTGGGTTATAGCTACTACTATGCCCAGCACGCTTGCTTGCTGGGTATAACTCCCAGCTTCTGCACTGTGCCTTGCACAAAAACAAGATACTCCACTGGAGAACTCAGTGGATATCTCAAAACTAGTGTATAAGTTACCAAAGAGTTGCAATTCTGCCATGGAGCTGGTGGGAACATGACGTTCTAAGAGCCATGTGGACTTGTGGCTTGGCTTTAAACAGATCTGAGCAGCCTGAGCTGCTTCTGAATTGCCGTCTTTAGGGAAAGGCACTCCATCTCCCTTCTCTTGCCTACCATGCTTAAGCAAAATACATCCCTTAAGGCTCTTCAGTTCTTTCCTGATTGTTATAAGGGAAATGGGTTTTGGCAGAGGGATTATTGCTCAGTTTATTGAAGCCTACCAAACTGCACAGTGCTAACATTGTAAGTGTCTCATAATCAATTACAAATAGGAGTTCAGCGTCAGCCTATGGGTTTTTCTATACAGTTTTGGCTGGAACTGTTTCAAAATTCTCCAAAGTTTGATGTCTTATTGTCATCAAAATTTATGGAGGCAGGTTTGCAAAGACAGTTTGATTTGGACTAAGTTATGATGGATCTCAGGCAAAGTACCAATCAGGAGCCTTCATGGCTATTAGAGAACCAGGGCTACGAGGCACTTGGGAAGTCTTCCAGATGGACTGACATGACACCAAGAGCTCATGAGTCCCAGCCACCACAGCTGTCTTGGTTGGTTGGCAATGAATTTTGGCATCACTGTTTTCCAGTGTCTTAAATATGTGATTTTTTGGGTGTTGGAGGGTTCAGTTCTCCTCACCATAATCTGTGCTGAGGCAAAGAACTCTCTAAGCTTGCAGGATTTTAGGGAATTTACTTGAGAACTGGGTCTCAATTTTGTCACAGAGATGTTGGTATTTAAAATTTTTTTCCAAATTGGAACAAAATCACACTGTGGATTCCAGACATTTCTGTCCAAAACAACACATTTGCCTCTGCACGGTTCTATCATTTGTTGTGATAACAAATAATAAAAATCTATGAATTTTATTCCAACATCTGCATCTAAGTATCTGTGATTTTCCTGTGCTCCTTAAGAGTAATATCTTTTGGCATTGCACATAAAAAAGCTATTAACTGTAAATATGTGTATAATTTTTTTAAATTACCTGGAAGGCTTTAAAGAAATACCCATTTTGAGATGAGCTATTCAGATATTACATGAGAGGATGGGTTTAAAAGAAAAGGAGTTGGTTCTATGAAAGCGAACCTTTATTGTGAAGCGAAAGAACAATAGTGAAGGAGGAACCCTTTCAGAAACTAAATTGCATGTAATGTCTTCTTTCTCTCCTTTCAGTAAGAATCTCTTTGGCTTTATCATTACATTTCTGAAGTTGAAAATCACTGCCTTTCATTCATTTTTTTATTCTGGAACTGTGTATTCATTCTGGTTTTCTGTTGTAGTAAAATTAATGGGGTTTAGTTATCATTTGGTTATACTCTAAAGTGTATTGTTTTTATTCTTAAACATACACAAATTGAGGGTAATGTATTTCTTCATGAGCTTTGTTTTCCTGCAGTGCCCAATGATCCACTTGTGCCGACAGCTGTGTTAGGTGAGGACCCTAGTCCTTCATTATCCATTCCTGCATGAGTTTCGTCTCCTTGCATGACTGAACGTTGAAGCAGCTTGTTTTATGTGAAAGATACTATGTTGTTGTCAGAATATAACTCTACATTCAGATTAGCAATTCAGAATTAAACTGACACTGCTCTTAGAATAAAAATTATTTTATGTTCTCATTAGGAAGTTATTCCTAGTCAGTGCTAATGGAAGAGTAAATGAGGAAATAGGTAAATGGAAAATGCTAAAATTTTTCTCCCCAGAGCATTCAAACTGAGTTCCAATGAAGTGACATGTGAAACTAGAACTCTAACATAAAAAAAAAATTCAGATCCATATTAGCATTATTTGGCATCCAAAGCTCAGTCTTCTAACTAACAAGAATGAAAATAAAAACTGAAAAGGGAAAAACTTCCATAATACCCAAGAAGAAACAACAACTTCATTTGTAGGTTCTGTACAAATATTCCTGTATACTTATATTAATTATATATTTCAATTTATTTTAACCTGTAAGCTTTTCAACTTTGTACTTACTTAAAAAGAACAGCAGATGTGGCCATATACTGATTTCTATGTCGCATCTGACACTGAACACACATTTTAGGGTTTTTTTTATATGCAAAGATAATAGTGCAATTTGTACCTGAGCTCTTGGTGTGATAAACAAAATGTGCAGTACTGAGTTTCAGCCAGTTGCCAAGTTTATTTTAGGATAAAAAAAAAAAATCAGGAAGTGGACATAAATATAAACTAAGGTTGAAAAATAGATTCCTAGAAGTAAAACTTGAAGTGACCTAGAGGCAATTTAGTCCTTCCTTTGTTTTTGTGATGGGACATTATAGGTATAATATAGACTGTTTATGGCAATTGATATAAAAATAAAATTTCAGTCTATATGAGTATTATTTGGGACCCAAAGATCCATTTTTTCAATATTAGTTACTACTGTCAGGGTGTTACTACTGAGTATTATTATTGCTCATACCTAGTTTTTCCTAACTAGACACATCTAGACTAAGTCTTCATTACTGTGGATTGAGCCATTTCCTTTTGAGAGACTCATAGAAAATGTACAGAACTGACACACTCCTGTCCTTTTAGAACAGTCTTCTACCTATTGAAAGGCTCACATGTACTCAGTTGTCTCTCATTTAGTTGAGTTAAGCCCAGACCTTTCACTCATCATCTTGCACCTGATGTTTTCTAACTTTACCATTCTTTTCCTCTGAACACTTTCCAGTTCATAGGACAGATTTTTAAATTGTGGTACCCCAAATCAGGTACAGTTCTCAGAAGAAGTCTCAGCACTGAGCTGAGTGGAATAGGTACCCTCATGCCCTACCTGTAGTGCTCCTGCTACCTGAACTGTATTTTGTCCTTTTTTTATTGTGCTTATGTTGCTGACCTGCATTCAGTTACCTGTTAAAATCCCGCTTATCATTACCCAGTCCATTACTCCATTTTGTAGTTATTCATTTGATATATTTTCTACACAGAGTATATTGCATTCACTGTTTAATTCACTGTGTTGATTTTTGCATTGTCTCCCAAATAATCAAAATAACTTTGTAATATGATCCTGTACTTGTGACATGCTTGTGATGCCTTATCTGTGACCTCTGCCTATGCTATATGGGTATTTTCTTTCCCATTATGCAAATAGTGGGTAAAAATGTTGGTAGAAAGTATACCAAATCTTCGTGTAAAGTGTCCTATGGAACTGAGAACAAATACCTATTCGTGAGTAGTCTTTGGTCCTTGTCAAGCTGGATATACTCACCATGTTGGAAATTTGTCAAGCCATACTCTGCCCATTTCCTTTTGATAACATTGCAGGTACCATTCGCTTGACTACAGTAATGTCCTAGACAGTTTATAATGTATCAGAGCAGTTGGATGCTGGAGCCTTCCACTTTGAGCCCGAGGAAATCTAACCATGTGGTTTTAGAAGTTTATGAGTGAAACAGCACCATTGCCTGAAAGAGCAAAGGATTAAACTCAGTAAATCTGAATACTTACCGAAATTGCATTAGTGGACTTACAGAAGATTTGTCTTTTCCTGAAATTCTTCTGAGATGTTCTTGATCTTCTTGTCTCTTTTAGCATTATTTCAGGCACCTACAAGCTACATAGGTGTTCTCTGGTGATACTTGTAAAGCTATTCCTAATAGCTCATTTAGTCTGTAAGTATATTCCAAAGATCAGTGTGTTGCCACTACATTGTGGCAGACATAGATATGAGCAGCTGTGATCAGTAAGGGCAAAGAATGAATTGAAGGACAGTTTAATAGTTCTTGTCTGCATTTCAATAAACTAGTAATGGTGTTCGGGGCATGACAGCCTCCTGGTATAGGCAAAGCAATACTAGTTGGAAGAGGTAATAATATTTAATTGCATGGACTGAAATAGCAGACAGAAGTGTACAAGCTTTTGGCATACCATGTAGAATGGGTTGTGTACCTCTAAGCATGTTCCTTTGGAACTAAATCATTTGGCCTACTTTACCCTCATATAGCCCTTGCTTAGCCCAGCATCACAGAAGTTTTTCTCTGTTTTATGTAGAGATTAGCAAAATTTTATAGCCTATAAATTATAGAACATATTACTTTATATGAAGCTGTTATTATTTTGTAGCTGTACTGGGTTTCTTTTTCTTCATGTATAGGTTATTAATGCTACTCTCCATTCTGTGTACATTAGCACTAAGTTAGTATGACAATTTTACTTTTCTCAAGTTCCTATCATTACGTTGATGGCATAATAATGTGGCCCTTATATTTTTAAAATGGCTTTCATTGTTACCTATTGTGAAGCTTTAACAACTTTTAATGTAATTTTCTTTTAGTCATTTTCTAATATAGTCCTGAAATAAATTTCTCATGTTCTTTTCACTCATTGTTTTTTGCTGCCTCAATGGGTTAAAGTGCCTATTACTGGTAAGTATACTGTGAGGAATGGGGAAAACTGCAAATCCTGAGGTGGTTTGAAATATATATGATTTAATACGGGTAACACTACAATAAAAAGTGACTGCTGCATGTCACTCACATTATTAGGCAGTTTAGTGGGACATAAATGTACTGAAATTAGCAACTTGTGTGACAGTTCAAAGAATTGGGTTTCTTACTAGGAGACCTCATTTCAGAAGGCATTAACGGGGTTTGCATTTTGGTGAAATTTTAGAAAATCCAGTCCTTGGGGTGTTCTTTTTCCTGAAGTGTTTTACTTCTTAATATTGATCCTTTGCAAGGAAAATGAGGAGTCAGCCCCCCACTTCTCATTTCAGTAGCTACTTTCTCCAAAAGGTTTCAATTGGAATTTTTCTTTCCCTGTAAATACATTTGAAATGCTGGTTTCTAATTGTTTAAAAAAGCTATTTCAATAAGAGGGATTGACAAAATGTGATCACTTCATGCAGGTTTGACCTTTGGTTTTGATAAGAGGATTGGTGTGTAGCATAGGGCATTAGAGAGGACTTTGTCTGTACAGAGCAAAAACTGCAGCTGAAATCAGCATACTCAAGTTTCATTTCTCTGCTAAAAGACCTCAGTTAAAATGACCGCTCTGAAGTACTGATTTGTCTTCCCAAATAGAGGTGGTGTTCCGAAGTGGTAGAATAATTGCTTCTCTTTTTTACTGGGATATCCATTTACTGTTTCTTGGCTTTAGACAAATGATGTGCTGATACCACTACAGCCTTAATCTAATTTATTGCTCAAGGTATAGTATTTCTGTTGATACATATTAGCCATTAAAAAAGTTACTTTGGGTGATAGAGGCTGGAGTTCCCAAGTACATTAATGTCATAAAGTTTTGTAGCTTCAAATAAAATGCCCTTCAGACATCTTTATTGCAGGATGAAGAATTGCAAACTTTTGTATGTGTTTGCAGTTAAATTCCTTTATGTACCTCAAGGTATTTATGTGCTGGAGAGTAAGCGCTTTGCGCTTTCAGAAATCAGACATGTTTTTGAAGGAAGATGTTGAAAATAGATGTGATACGTATGGCAGCAGGTGTTACTGCTCTGCAGGTACCTAATGCATTGGTTTCTTGTAAATACAGATGAAAATCACAGTGTGACAGCAGAGTCCAGCCGGCTCCTGGATGTCCCTCGTTACCTCTGTGAAGGCACAGAATCCCCATACCAGACCGGGCAGCTGCATCCTGCCATCAGGGTGGCTGATCTCCTGCAGCATATTAACCTAATGAAGACCTCTGACAGCTATGGATTTAAAGAGGAGTATGAGGTGAGATCTTCAGTAGTGGGGTTTTGCTAGGAAAAAATTCCTTGGAAAGGGAGATCCTTTTGTTTGCATTGCATTGCAAAAGGATGCAACTAAATGTCATAGGTTTAAAGGAAAAAGAGATAAGGATAAGCAGGTGTAAGGTTCCTGTATGTGTAACCCAAAAGTGAAATAGTGAATGGAGTCCAATGGCTTGAGCCTTTACAAGTAGCTGGAAAAAAAACCCATGTATATTCCTTAGGATATAAGAAGACATGGCCTGCTGAATCTTTTTGACATATTGTAAGAAGTTCCCACCCTTTTATTGCTGCTTTTTAGTTGAAATTTTGTAATTAGTTTATGTGAGCTTTCTGAGCCATCTTCAGTGCAAATCTCCTGTATTATGTTAAAGATTTAACCTGATTGGTTTTGCAAGAAGCACTGACTGGAAGCACTGTCATGATTTATTATAACATCTCAGGAGGGCAATACTGGGAATAAACTCCAGCTGAGAAGCAGTAAAGACATGCCACGGTAATAATGTCTTGAAGTTCTAATTAGACTTGAGCATGTCTACTTACAACTTTAATGTTAAAGTAGAAGCAAAAAAATCCCAGCACTAGATATAAAAGATGAGTACAGATTCCTTTTGCTTCTGATCTCTGAATCTATTGTGATTCTTTGCGATTAGAATATCAGACAGGGCACACAGTAAAGATGAGAATGGTACTGCCAAGGTCACTGGCAATACAGCTAGGTTTAAAATGAGTTTTCTCTGAGTAAGTAACCTCTTCTGATTCAGTTTTCAACCTTCTCTCCTTTCTGCAGCTGTCTCTACTGTAACATAAAAACTGGAATAAATAAATGTCTGGTTTTTAAAAGAATATTATTCTCTTTTCCTCTCTTTTACTTAAATACGCTTCGTTATGCTCTGCCTAACTTCAGGGCTAAGACCAAGTGTCAACCACTGCTTGGGGGGAGGGTGGTCCCTGATGCCACATCAGGTGTTTTCCTACTTACTACTTCTTCTGTTACCATACATGACATCTTTGCTCTGGCCTGGGCTTCTGAGCATGCATTCAAGTTTTGTTTCATGGCTACTGTGTACTTTCTGAAAGTAACTTACCCAGATCAGGATAAGAGAACATCTGGAAGGAAAAAATAGCATAAACCTGCAACAGCTGTAAAATATCTACGGGCAATGAAGAAAAAGCCAAGGAGGAATAAAGCTGCTTCTATCGCTACTGAGAGATCAAACTCTTCTTAGGAGTTCAAAAATGTAGAATAATTTTGCTAGTGGCTAGAAGGAGGGGTATGAAGAAAAACAGCATGAACAATGAATATTGGCAGAGGAGGCTTCCTGATGGCTCTGTAGGGAAAAAAGCCATTGTATTGAGCAATATGACGAAAGTAGTGTAATGCTGTAGTAAACAGGTTATATATTGCTGTGTCTTGCAAGAAGGGTGATCGGTCTGCCTGTGCTTTCTCAGCTTACTGTTGTTCGTCCCTAGCAAGGATGTCTGAGCGAGTTTAGCCCTCCAGCGATGCCAGGATTTGAAATCCCTTTGGAGTCCCTTAGTGATTTGCCCATTGACCTGTAGCAATCAGAGGGAGACAGACTTCAGGGACTCCTGTCTACTCTAGATATATTTCTGTACCATGGTACTGCCTGGGTGACCAGAGCGGACAGGCAAAGCTGAACTTACTTTATGGTAGGGCAGGTCTTTTAAACTGTTATTTTTGGAGATAAATTAATGGTCAGAATGTTTTCTTTCGGAACATTTTTATTTATAGAGTTTCTTTGAGGGGCAGTCAGCTTCTTGGGATGTCGCTAAGAAGGATCAAAACAGAACAAAGAACCGCTATGGAAACATTATAGCATGTGAGTATCGGTGAACTTGGTTTGAGCGATAGCTGTAGTCATGTTTTACTTGTGTCATGTTCTCTCTTTCTTTACAAGTCTCCGGTGGCATAACTGCTTAATACTCCAAGTGGAGAAGGAGGACAAGTGGTTTTTCCAGCTTTTTTGTTTTGTTCTATTTTGTTTTGTTTTTTCCTTTGCAGTTCAACTTGCTTCCTTTTATAACTCAGGCTGAATTTTGCATTTGCATCTCTCTTGTGAAAGCTGTGGTAAGCATATTACAGTGACAAGCTAGTACTCATTTGGATGTTAATTCTATTAATTGGCAGTTCGTTATTATTTTACAAATGTAATTGAACACACAGGAATGAAGCTACTGGAGAAGTCCCTGAACGGGTAGAGTTACTTCTTCATGGAATCCCAAGTGCATTGCTAACCCCTATGGTGTGACTTCCTTATCTTCTTTAATGTCTCAATATGAACTGAAGCCATTTAGGGTCGGACGTAAGGAAACAGTAATCAGGACTTCTGGTTTTCTAGATTACCATCAGCGGAGCTGATGTTGAAAGGGACTTTGAGCAAGTAACCTGGTTTCTTTGTGTCTTTTTAACCACATGTAACAGCATGATACCTTTCAGCTACACTTAATGAAGATTAGTGAATGCTTTTGAAGTAATTGGAGACCTCAGACAAAATGGTTCTTTTTAGCTCTCTGTAAACACTTACTATTTAAGGATTGTAAATTGTGATACACTTATGCCAGCTGATTTTGGTTTTCTCGATGACTTACTGTAATATCTTACTTAAGAATCACACTTCAAAAAGGCACTGTAACCACTTGGTTTTTACAGATGACCACTCCAGGGTGATTTTGCAACCTGTTGAAGATGATCCATCTTCAGATTACATTAATGCCAACTACATAGATGTGAGTGGATTGCACAGCTTTCTCCCTCTCAACTTGCCAGCTTCTCTATGTGAAATTATTGCATGTAATGCCTACAAATTTATTGAAAGCTTTCTTTTATTAAGAACAAAATGTACACTTTCCTTGTTCTACGTCCTAGTACTCACTGACATTGTTGTGCTTTCTTTCACATCTGACTTTGGTTTGGGCTGTAGATTTGGCTGTACAGGGATGTAAGTACCACTATATGTGAATAACGGCATCCTATTGTAAATATTTAATATAGATATTGTTATTAATTGCTTTTCTCTTCTATTTTTATCAGTCGATAACTATGCATGCCTCATCTAATTTGTCTCATCTGTTCCTTTAAAAAATTTCCTTTTGTGTGAATATTTTTTGTACCTGTTTTGAAAAGATAATTTAGCCTTGTAACATAGCTCTGAATTTTATTAAATATTGATAGATAAGTCAGGTGAACCTCTCTCTTAAAGAAAGTTTGCTGTTCACTTTTTTTTTCAATGGTGGTTTTAGCCACTAGTTTTTCTTTTCCCCTTCCCATTTGTATGTGAGAAGCTGGATTGTATGCTGTACTGTACTCGTCTGAAAATGTACCTGTGAAGTAGTCGTAATATATGTTTGGCAAAAAGGGAGGGATGATGGCTTTTTGTGGGGGTTTGTTTGTTTGGTTGTTTGTAGCAATAATTTAGGTATTACAAAGTATATACACAAACATATATATAAAACTATGTTAACGTAGAAATTTACTTGCTTCTGCAGAAAACCTCTAAAGTTTGAAATTTCACACTTTGATTTAAATACAAATTAAATTATAAATGAAAAAAAATTACACAAACAGGGAATCTGAACAAATTCTACCAGGTGTTTTGATTAACAAAATATAACTTTCATCTGATGAATGCCTTAGGAATAAACAATTTGTTGTATTCAAAGTAATTCCAAAGTAAATCAAAAGATACTGGAAAAGCTAGGAAAAGTGGTTTTAAAATAGATGGCTTTGGCTGCTTTTCTTTGCTATTGCACCTTACTAATTTTTCCTGTCCAGTGTTAGCTGATAAATTATTTAAGACTCTCTTACTTTCCAGGATATAAAGATTTAGCTCCAGGTATATCGCTGTCTTTTTCTTTTGGTATTTTAACATGGCAATTTCTGTGAAGTGGTAGGCCCATGATATTTTGCTTGGGGCCTTAAACAAGAAAATTCTCCCAGATTTGTAATCATTCTAGTTCCTTGAGGATGTTGTTTCTCTTTTTTAGAAGTGAATTGACTCTTATTATAACTAGACAGGAAAGCAACAAATTAAAACTGGCACTTTGCAATTGTAAAGTGACACTTTTACCTTCTTGAAAGCATTACTGAGTGTAAAACAGTATAACACAGGTTTCATTTTCATAATTTGAAAATAGGGCTTCATCTGAAGGACTCCAGGAGAAATTTTTTAGTCATTTCATGTAATCTTGGTCTCTTTTAAAGCCAAGGGTAAGATACTCAGAAGTTTTTTCATAAGCACCAGAGGAAGGTGCTCTCACTCTAGACAGGATAATGAAGCAGTCCATGGAAAACGATATAAAATCTTTGGGTACACTGAAATCCTTCACATTAGTAGCATCTTGTGAATACCAGGAATCCAAGGACTTGTGCCCCTGTGTAATGCAATACTTAAAACAAGTGACCTAATAAAACTGTAACCTAGAAAATAATTGGAGTTACTTCTTTAACATTTGCACATTGTGAAATTCTGTGTTGTCTTCTCAGCAGCTAAACTAAAGTTTCCTTCCTTTTTGTAGCTAATGTTGCTGGTCAAAATATGTTCTGGGTTATTTCGTCCAGAGCACCAGCTCTTTATCTTGTAGTTTGTATGCAACCAATTAATGCTGTAGAGTACTGTTTGCATTGGCATAGACCCAGCTAACTGGAAAGGCTTAGATGTGTAGGGTTATCTATCTATCTACCTATCTATCTATATATATATATATGTATGTGTATATACTTGTGTGTATCATGTCCAGTCTAATTGATGCACACTTTGTGCAGTAGTGCAAAATATTTTGCAGAAGATTCCACTGCAGTAGGAGCTTGGATCTGTGCAAACAGCACAGTGTCCAGTTCTGTCCCCAGTAGTTATGACTCCGGTACATACCTCTTTGTGCCTTAAAATAATTCTCTATTTAAAATAAGACACAAGGTGTGTATTTTTCATATTGAATAAGCTGGGAACACAGATCAACTTCTGAGATAATCTTATGACAAAGACAATTTTTACTAAATTTTAAATAGATGCCCCAATGTATTCATCTGGGGAGATAATGTCAATAGAGGACTAAGTTTTAGGGTGAAGGAACCCATTTAGAATACTCCTAGTTATGCTACAATGTCTGTTCAAGTCAGATATTCTTATTTCCATCTTATCTGTTGTCATTTGAACCTTTTCAGTATTAACCATTTTTTTAGGTTTTGAGCTTCATGCTGCTCTTAAATATTGGTTTGTTCTGAAAACATTGTCTAGAGATAAGAATTCTGTAGTAGACTTATGCTTTTATATTCCCCTCTCTGTTAGTAATATGGTACTTAAACCGACTTATATTGCTGTTTTAGGGATATCAGAGACCAAGTCACTACATTGCAACCCAAGGTAAGAATCTGCCAGCATTAATCAAACAGAACAAGTGTTCTCTGTAGTGTGAAGCAGTGTTTTGGTAAAATGGAAGGAAGATGAAAATAAAGTGTATCCAATATTGTGAGTTGTCATCTTGTGGTATGGTAAATTAACATAGCATATTCAGGTGGATTGTGAATAAATGCTAAAATTGCACTAATTTATCATGTTAATTAGCTATTGAACAAATTCTTCAGTGATAAATTCAGCTGATAAAGTCAGAAACTACTACTATGATTTCCAATTATGAAGATGAATAGAGAAAAGAAGCATGTGGACAGGAAAGAGAACAGTTTCAACCTGCCTTGAGGCATTCTTCTTTCCATATTGCAGTGTATTATTTTACTGTCTAGGATTTAGTCCAGGACACAGACAGTGAAGATAGATAGTCATGATAAATTAAACACTATCTCAGAAAATCTGGGTGAAGTAAGGCCAAAGAAGGACAAAGCCTCTTTGTAGGAAGAAGTGAGGGAAATCTTTATCATATAACATTCTGCTAATAAAAAGAGGAGTTAAAGCAAAAAATTAAATTTATGGAAATTATTCATTTTGTATTTCTGATAAAATTCTTAACAATGAGGAAAAACAAATAGGTTAGTCTAAGATTGCACCGAAATATCAGAGGCTATGAATTAAAGTGGAAATAATTAGATTTAGACTTGTCATTATTTGAACTGTGAGTATAATCAGATAGCTGGCTGGAAATATCCTGTTATTTGTGCCCTCAGCTGATTGTAGCTGCACACAAGAAAGACAAACTAAAAGCTTTTTTTAAAGTAAGATGCTCAAATTTCTGTCCACATTTTTACTAATGTAGACGTAAAAGCACAGACAGTAAGTGCTGTCCAAACAGGTCTGTGACAGTTAAGTCTACATTTGTAAATCTTTGCACATAATACTGTGTAAAGGACACAAAAAATTATTGCTGGTTTTGTATGTAGACCCTTCAATCTAGCATATGAAGGAATATGGTTGAGTCTTCAGACACATTACATACAGCAATGTTTATACTACTGCTGCACTGTGGTTAGGAAGCTTCTTTCTGAGATGACTGTAACAGTGTAAAAGCCTCTGTCACTCAACTGTCTGTGTCTTGTCTGTGCAGCAGAGCAGGAGGTAAAGCTTAAAAAAGTGCTCCATATTTGCTTCACAGAAAAGCAGTTAGGTCAGCTTAAATACCCTTCAGTGGGAAGTTTATGGCTCAGCACCTACTCATGCTTGCCACTTTGCTGGGAGTTTGATGGTGAGTGCACACATCCTCCTGACCAGTACTTCACTCTAGTGTGGGCATCTCCTCAGTGAACACCTAAAGAAGCTCACACTCAACACATTATATCTAACAAGTGTAGAACAAACCTAGAAATGCAGCTTAGAGGTAGTGGTATGTTGCTGCGTCCTTGTAGTTTTCAAGCTACTTGCAACTTCTGGTGCTTTGCTACGTGGAACAGTGCTATTAATTTCTTTCAAGTGGTAATTCAGTTAAACGGAGAAGATTCAGCTTTGGTTATAAATAACAATATAGTCTGGAAACTGGTATGGTGGTATGATGATGTGGTTTCCTGTAGATTTCATCTTTGAGCAAGGGTGTTCATGTGTATCAGCTCTGAAAAGCACTGGATTTTATTTTTAGTGTTTACTTTGACTGCAGTTCTTTTTTTTGCAGATTATTACCTGGATTTTTTTGTCTTACAGGTCCAGTTCATGAGACTGTGTATGACTTTTGGAGAATGATATGGCAGGAGCAATCAGCTTGTGTTGTGATGGTCACAAATTTAGTGGAAGTTGGGAGAGTAAGTTTTTGTTTTGTTTTAATGCTACAAGCCTAAAGAAAACCCTGCTGAGACACACTGTCAGCAGAATGTAGAAGAGTCTTGTGAAGGACAGCCCTGCATCCTGAGAGGACAGGAAGGGGCCCAGACATCATTGCAGTTATGGTGGTGTGTAAAACCAAAGCCAGTTTCTAAAGAAGACTGATGCTTTCCTGAGTGGTGAAAAATCCAAAAATCATATTTCAGCAAAATAGATTTGTATATCGTCAATCAGATGAGCAGAGTAAGTTGACTAGTAAGCAAATGTGCTTCTGTATCAGTGGCTAGAAATCAGCAAATTATTTACAGTTTAGCAGTAACACATCCCTCAGGGACTAATATAAAGTACCTTGGATTACCTGCAACAGTTTGATTACTGATATGAAATGCATCCCAGTTTAAGATAAGTGGAAATGTATTCCATAGCTCAGCACTAAAAAAGATATAAATGCTCATTTAGAAATTAATTTGGAGTCTAAGTACGGCTGTGTAAAGAAGTAGAAGCTCCTTGTAACAAGAGCTTAACTTGACAGAACAGCCATTAGCCGTGACAAGCCACATGAGTGCATGGTCGTTTTGGAAATGAATGCAGTGTAATGCAGTACATGCAGTAACGTATCCTCAAGCTTTTTTTTTTTTCCTTTAGTGTAAAATGTGTTCCCATTTTGTATTTAGGTCAAGTGTTACAAGTACTGGCCTGATGACACAGAAGTTTATGGGGACTTCAAAGTAACTTGTGTAGAGATGGAGCCCCTTGCAGAGTATGTCGTCAGGACCTTCACTCTGGGAAGGGTAAGTGCATTCTGGAAGGGCTGGGCAAAATACTGTTCCCTGGTAGCAAGGAATATGAAGGAAGGTATGCTTGTGCATATGCCTGTACAGTATCAAATCCCCCTATCTGGTTAGCAGGTCTACAGTGGAGGCAGCCTTGCCTCACCGTGGATGTAATGCACTGTATCAGCACTATCCAAACACACATTGTGCTGTGGGATTTCAAATTTCCCCAGAAACGTTGACTGCTACCCTCCCCTCTCTGACAGTCACCTTTTCTTTGTAGCCACTCTTCTGAGCTGAGCTCTAGTACTGGGTTGAGTCACACCCGTCATTCATCTCCATTCACTCTGCTCTGAATGCTGCTGAGTCTATCTCACTTTAATCAAAGAACAAACCCTGTTAATGCAGTGTATGTGATACAGTTGTGGTCTTTGGGTAAATCATTGTACTTGCTATGGTCTTACTTAGCAAAACTTCTGAAAATCAATGTGAATTGCATCTAAGTCCATAAGAAAAAATCTAATGAGGCAAAATTAGCATACTTAAGGGCAAAAGTAAAAACTAAGACCTTAAAAAAAAAATTAAGAAAACCCTCATGATATTTTTAAGCTTTGTATGGTCTTTGCTTTAAATAAGTGGTGAAACGAAACAGCATGTAGATTCTATCAGTGTGTATTATAGTTATTTAAGTCAGACAACATTTGGTCTGTGAGATATTTTGAATTTCATAATTTTTTTAATTTTTTTTTTTTTTTCCTTTTGCAGAGGGGCTACAATGAAATCCGTGAAGTTAAACAGTTTCATTTCACTGGCTGGCCAGATCATGGAGTTCCTTACAATGCCACAGGCCTGCTTTCCTTTATACGGAGAGTCAAATTATCTAACCCTCCTAGTGCAGGGCCTATTGTTGTCCATTGCAGGTGTGTACACAAGAGGTAGACTGATTTTTTCCACAACTGTGTATGTGATTATTTATAGTAGTCTCTTGTGAAGCATCCATCATTTTGAAGTGTTTTGTTTTTGTTGGTCCCTTTTCAAATTGCCTAGCTCACCCTGCAGTAGGATTTGGCTGTCTACAGAAATGTTTGGAAATAACCAGATTCTAGAGATTTTCTTTACTCTTCAGGCTATAATATTAGGTAGCCTACAACAATTTTGTGACAGCATTCAGGAATTACAGATGCTTTGATAGCTTGGTGTTGCACATAATGTCTGAACAGATTATTAACTTAAATTGAAGTAAACAAGTAGGTGAAGGAAGATGGAATGAGGTTAATGGCAACAGATACAGAATGTTGTTTTTTTTCTGTGCAAGTTTTGCAAAGTTTGTGTTGTTGGGACAAGCAAGAAATTCTATTTTTCTTTGGCAAATAGAATTTTCTTTCAGTACTGTCAAATGTTTAATTACATTCTGTAGATAAAGTCACGCAGCCTTTAAAGATTTCAAAAATTCATTGTGCAAACCTGTCTGTAGCTTTATATAAAACCAAAATAAATCAAGAGAGATTCTCCTGGATACTGTTAAATGTGTGGCCTGAACCAGCTTAGAGCTTGGGTGTTAAAACATAGACTTCAGTTTCTTATTCTAATATATCACTTAAAAATCATCCTTAGTCTTACTATATGAAAACAAGATCTGTGATATTATGAAGGGTGTGAATTTAATCATCCTCCAGATTTTTGTTTAAATAACTTTTCTTTTTTACATGAAGTATTGATCTGGGTGATAAAAGGAGGAAACAATCTTTTCTTTTCTTAGTGAATCAAATCTGATGGAAATAGGTTGTTTGGGGCACATCAAAAGATTTAAATGGCGTTTTGAAAGGAAGGAGAGAAGATAAAAATTAGATAGTGGTTTGATGAAAGAACTGAATGACTTAATAAAAATGCTCTCAGTGATGGGCTTATAAGGTTTGTGGGTGCTTTCCTGGGGTTATTCCTAACAATATTTACTGATTCTTTTTAGTGCTGGTGCTGGAAGGACAGGTTGTTATATTGTGATTGATATCATGTTAGACATGGCAGAAAGAGAAGGTGTTGTGGATATCTACAACTGTGTCAAAGCCTTGCGGTCTCGTCGCATCAACATGGTACAGACAGAGGTACAGTAGTTTACCTTCAAAGCATCTGATGCTTTCTGAAATGCATCAAATTTCACTGTTACTCTGAAAAGAGCAAGTAGTGGCCCTGTTGAGGGGTTTATCTTCGCTGGGGTGTATTGCTTAATACAAACAGCACCCGGAACCAGGATGGTGCCAGCTCCTTGAGTCTCCACACCAAGAAGTGCCTACCTAACTTTATGACAAAAAGAAAGCAAGGAGGATTTTTTTAGGGAGGACCCTACATTAGGCCTGTCTGTTACCTCTCTGTAGCTCTGGTATCAGCAATTCCAAGAACCCAAAGTTGGAATTTCAGCACATTGCTACTAGTTTTAGACTCTCTTCAATCACTTTGTCCATAATTTGACTTACCTGTGAAACTTTATGTCCACTTCAGTCTCCCTTTTCACCTCTGTTTTTATTTGCTATCTGTTTTTATTAATAAAATGCATTGCCAAACCTTTTTCTTTGTCAATCACCATTATCTGATATTTCAGATAATCACCATTACATGTTCTACTTACTATCTGTTTTTACTGATAAACCTCATTGCCAAGCCTTTTGCCTTTTCTACCCTTTTTGTCTGTCTTTTGACGTGCCTTCAGCAACTCCACAGTAAAACCATTGCCTTAGTGACGAACCTATAACAGCTCCCATTCTGCCACCTGTGTATCACTGACCCTTCACAGAAACATAGGTTACTAATTAAGACAAGTGGTTTGCCACTTCTGTCCTCCATATGGACATCTACCTGAGGAGTTATTTCATCTGTGACCATGTGGAAATCTCTGCAGCTGGCAGCCAGGCATATCAAAGTAATTTGGTGCAGTTTTTACTCAATGCTGCAATCTGTGGCAACTGAACAAGTGAATGTTCCTGGTCAACTACCTCTGCTATAGGGCCATTAACCTTTGGGAAGTGCATGGGGTGGAGTGTTTCAGTGTGACTGCTTTAACCATCCCAGTTTAATCTGCTATTTTATGTGAATTAACACCCCTGCTTCTATTTCTTTTTGTCCCTTTTGCCTCTTACCTCTTGTTTTCTCTCAGAGGTTAATACTTACACAGCAAAATAAAGCTGTAATTGCAGCAAGCTCTTGTGATGGTTATCTATACAATAGTGATAGCAGTAGGTCCATAGCTATGTGGGTAAAACAGCTGAAGCTGTAAGGCCAGAATATGTCCATGGTCCCTAGACAAGTGCTCTTGTTAGAGGCACATATTTAAGTTTGTGCTGTTAATAACCTATTGGTATCCACAAGAGTTAGGTAAAGCCGGTGCAGTTCTAGCAATGTGCTGTATAGACATGATTTATACCTATTACTCTCAAAGTGAGTAAATATAATAGGCATTGTGTAAAAATTGACAGGAGATCTGATTGAAACAGTAATGCAGTTGTCCGGGACTCAGGATATCTGAAGACAAGTCAGGAAAAAAAAATGGCAAAATACTGTTTCTGTTGGAACATGCTTGAATTTATTACTGGCCTATAGCCAGCTATCAGACAATTGGCGTACTAGATTGCACACGCGTAGGAGAACGCAGTGTGCCAAATTATTGCTAATCACACTACTAATGCCTGAAGCAATTTACACTTTCTTCTAGTAGGATAAGACTGAAAGCTATTTAAAAAAAAAAAACCCAAAATGAAGAAAGCCAACATCTCACTGGCAGATATGCAGAATCCCACAAGCATCACAAGAAAACTGAAAAATTGGAGTTGAATATATTGCTATGCCTGTTCCGTTAAGTTTTACTGAATTTAAATTGGTCGTGCAAACATCCTTGTTAACTGCATCCCAATTAGGACAAGATTGTGTTTATACTGAAGCATTATTTAATTATTAATTGGTGGACACTGTGTTGAATGAGTGTGTGGGACATCTGTTTATCCTAAAAGAAGGAAAGATCTGTTGTTTTTAAATGGCTATAATTTTTGTTTCCTTGCCTAATTCTGTAGGAGCAGTACATCTTTATTCATGATGCCATTCTAGAAGCTTGCCTATGTGGAGAAACTGCCATTCCTGTCTGCGAATTCAAAGCTGCTTATTTTGATATGATTAGAATAGACTCTCAGACAAATTCTTCGCATCTCAAAGATGAGTTTCAGGTATTCAGAGTTCCTACTAACTCTTCATGTGATAACAATTTTTTTGCCTCTAGATGCATTTAATTTATTTTAAGGGAAAAGGGTTTTATAGAATGTTTATACCATTTGGTCTCTTACTTTTAGTCCACAAAATAAACCGCCTATGTTTATGTGCTTTGCAAAGTTGTTTAAATATGGACTATCCTCCTTTGAATAAAATTGCAGCAAGTATCGATCTGGAATAAAGAGCACTGACTAGGAACCACAGAGAGTTTTGGCTTACATTTGCACAGCTAAGGCATCACTCTTTAGGGCTCCAAAGAATCCTCTTTGTTCTGTTCTTCTCAGAGGGGATGGTATCATGCAGAATCAGTTCAGTGGTATGCAGATTGCTTTTTACACCTGTAGCTTAACCCCCGCTTGAAAAGCCCCAACACGTCCAAAAAACAGATAGGAGCTCTTATTTGCTAATGTTTTCTTGCTAATGCCTCACTTTTTCTGATATTGCAATATTTTAAATTGAAACTTGGGGAACCTCGAGTCCATTGTGTTAGTTCAGCATGGTAAAGTGAGCATCCTCTCTCCCTTAGACCCTGAATTCTGTGACCCCTCGCCTGCAAGCGGAGGACTGCAGCATAGCCTGCTTGCCAAGGAACCACGACAAGAATCGCTTCATGGATATGCTGCCACCTGACAGATGTCTGCCTTTCTTAATTACTATTGATGGGGAGAGCAGTAACTACATCAATGCTGCTCTTATGGACGTAAGAGACTATCTTCTTTGTCTGTGTAGTGTGCCATGAAAGGCTATGTAATATGAGAGAGAGCACTTGCTGGTTTAAGAAAGGGTAATTCTTTCTTACTGTAGTGCCCACTAAAACAGTCCTAATGAAGAAGGATGGGGGGAATGGGTAAGAAACACCACCAGTTTGTGTTGCTTGTTCAGAAGGTTTGTTAGTCTTTTGCATCCTTGTGGGACCTGCAGGAAATCTCCCTTTTTCAACAGCATTATATAAAGTTCTAGTCCCCAGCCCTCCAAATCTCAACAGGATCTTAGAAATCTGCTGTTTGTTGGGAAGTAAATATTACCTACCTGAGCAGGAGATTACTACTGCTATTTTATCAAAAAGGCTATGTTTATTGAGGCAGGATAGACAGGGGAAGAAGAAAAAATGTTTCCTTGGCATGTTTGGGGATAGAGTTGGGATTTTTGTTGTTCATATTTTGAGTTGCAGCTCTTTAAAGCTGAAGTTTGAGTGACAAAAGTATTGTCAGGGGAAAAGGTGAATTAATAGGAAAAGTGGAGGTGAACCTGCTTGTAGGTGACTGATCGATAAAGCAGTTCATTGCATGTGCTGTCAGATGCCTGCCTGTGCCTGCTATTAGCTTTTCCAAAGTTAGGCCCCTAAAGCCACCTTAACAGTATATACTTAACTGGCCTGATTTCCAGGATCATCTCCTCTTCCCCAGAAATGAAGTGCTGTCACAAACAGCAGTGTCAAGAAGAGCTGATGAAATAAAATGACAAACAGCAACAGAAATCATCAGGACTGAATGGTGTATTCATCCTGGAGTTCTGCCTGAGAGAGTGCAGGAAACATTTGAACTGCTAGAAAAATGAAGTGCCTAATCTCACAATTAGCTACTGTGCCAGAAAAATAGAGGAGTAGCATGTGTGAGACCAATCTATTAGGGAGTCACTGGGGCTGAATGAATGAATTAAAGCAGTGGGCAGAATTTTGGTAGCAACCAAAATTGTTTACAATTGCGGTTAAAATTACATTAAGCACCTGGATAAAATTGATGTGCTATGTACCAACCAATGCAGGTGCAGAGAGGAGTGTGGTTTGGGGAGAAAAGAAGACAGCTCAGGCTGACTGGCTGGGTGGTAGGAGGACCCTGAACATGTAACAGTGTGTGGCAGGCAGGAACAGGAACCTAGCAATGCTATATGCAATCAGAGACAAGTAAGGAAAGACAGAAATGGTAGTAACAAAAGGAGAAAAGCAGCAGGGGAAAAAAATAATATATTACAATGCAGGCATATAACAAGGCTATAAGTACAGGGTTAAAACTTTGGGCAATAAGTGCTTTTTTTTCCAATTTCTCTTCTGTTCGTTTCTTTAAGACTGATTTATTCAGAGAGAGGGACCCCTCTGCTAGGTAAAGAAAGGGGACTTTCAATAGCAAAACCGAAATGGAAGCTTTTCCCTTTCCATGATGTCCTTGTCCCTGTGTTCCCACAAGAAGGTGTCTGCTTCCCAGTGTGACAGCAGATCTCCTGCCTATTCTTTTCGAAAACCTGATTATCTCAGCGCATTCTCTCATTTTGGGAAAGACCAGAAATGATAGGGAATGGGGATAGGAAACTATCAGCTAGTACATGTTTTATTTCTTAAAAATACAAGGGAAGAATCAATACTGGTTGTTCCTCTTTGCTTCCTGGGCAGATCTAGGAAGTAAGACACAGATGGTACTACACCAGTATCCTTCCTGCATTAGGAAAGTTTAGCAAACAGAGAGAAAAAAATTGTCAGGCTCCTTTTTCTGTTGTCAAACAAGTACTGGTGCTAAAGACATTACTTGGTTATCCTCACAATTTAGAGCAAATAAAGAGTGAAAAGAATTGTATTTGTTTTCTTCTGGGCCTCATGCTATGCTCTTTTAGGAAGTCTCGATACTTTGTAAATGAAGATCTTTCGCATCAATTTTCAAACAAGCAAGCTCCCATATGGTTTAGTTGCACTGTCAGGTCTTTCTCCTAGGTTAATTTAGTCTATTCAATTCAGTCAAAAAAACAGCGAAACTGCTTTTGGTACTAGCATGGGTGCTAAACACAGGGATCTCTGCATCACATACAGCAGTCCCAGCACTTCATCTTCAAACCGGTGACTTACAGTCCCATCCACCTACAAGAATACTCACCATCTTATTCTGTTTCTGATTAACCCATCGGTGCTTCCTTGCCAGTTCATATCTGTATTCCTTTACTGCAAAACTATTCTGTGCATAGTTGAAAATTGCCTGCAAAAAACCTGTTCTCTCCTATTCTGCTTGCTGCTCGTAATATATGTGCTCCAGGGAATTAGCCCCTCTGCTCAGCTAATGCAAGGCTGGAAATCCTTATTTGCAGTTGCGCGTAATGCAACATAAAGAGAATAAAATCTGCTGTCATTACAGGAAATAGTATTTTGCTGTTTACCTTATGTTTTCTGATGCAAATGGACCCCAGTAATCCTGAAGATTAGACCTTGTGGCTGTGGTGCCGAAACAGAATTTGGGTTTGAGTTTAGTACCCGGTTTAGTCACAGACCTCATGTGTAACCTGCTGTGGATGGGGAGACCTTCTGAGACCTCTGTGCCCCTCTTCGTAACACAGGGAGAAGGTTTCCTGCTTGGTTTCCTAGGCACAGTGCCTGGAGCAGAGTTGCCTGAGCCCCAGCTCAGCAGAGCCCTGAAGAATATCTTCAGTGCCCATGCATATATGAACAAAACAGAAGACAGACCTAAACAGAGTAACCTCTTTCTTCTTACTGGATACAGTAATGTATTTTTAACAGCTTTGGTGAAGTCTGGTGTAATTGATGTTGCAGCTTTGTTCTATTTATATGTTTTTTTCTGTTGCAGTGTTGGAGCAGAAGTAATTAAGTACTTCCTCTACCAGTGCTAATAAAATTGTTTGCCTTTACAGAGCTACAGGCAGCCAGCAGCTTTTATTGTCACACAGCATCCTCTACCAAACACTGTGAAAGATTTCTGGAGATTAGTGTATGACTACGGCTGTACCTCTCTCGTGATGTTAAATGAAGTCGACTTAGCACAGGTTAGTTTGGGGCTCAAGTTTTCCATGTACCATTGCATGCTTTAATCACTCTGGATCCACTATATGATCAAAATGCAGAGCAGTGCAGTGGCTTTACAGTTATTCTATGCTCTATGGCAACCAATTAACACTAGCTGCTCAGTAAAGCTTAGATGAGATGTCTGCAGAGGAATAAGGCAGCACTTAAGTTGTAACTTACCTTTTAATTATGCCTGGCACAGGGCTGCCCACAGTACTGGCCCGAGGAAGGGATACTGCGGTACGGTCCCATCCAAGTGGAATGCATGTCATGTTCAATGGACTGCGACGTCATAAGCCGAATTTTCAGGATATGCAATCTAACAAGAGTAAGCATTATCATAACAATATATAATGGAAAAATATATATATATTTAGCACTGCCTAGGCTGTTGTGGTTTTTAATTTTGAATAATAGTAAAATACTCATGTTCTTAAGGCATTAACCCAAAGAGTCAGTCAAACATCATAGATATCAGAAATAAGTATTAGTATCTAAGAAACAGAAATATCCCTGTAATGAACATGTAGTGACAGGCATACACAGCTTCTGTAGACGTTTTCCATGCAGAATCAGGAATGGGAGTGCTGAAGCTGGTTATGCAACCAGCACCTTCTCAGCCTCAGATGTGAGAACCACAACATAAAAGGAGGATTGTGGCACCCTGCAAAGTGGGGTGTGAAAAAACTCTGAAAGCTCCTCTGCCTCTCAAGGGTTCTGCACCACTGTGCCTTGACCTACACCTATCATCTCTTTCTCAACTTTAGTCACAGTGCCAGTCTTGGATTCTTGTCAGCTCTTTCACACCTTGCACCATCTTGGTTTTTTGCTGTCACTTAGTGTTTCACCCTATTGCAGTATCTTCTTAAACCTTATTTGCTACACAGTGTCTTCTCCTTTAGCTCACCATGATAAATCACTTATGTTGCCTACATGAAAAGAGTTACAGATGCTTGTGCCACCTTTTTATGTATAGTTAACCAGCAATCCCTATTTTACTTACCAAAACTACTTTGAATCATCCTGTACTGAACTTACCCACCACCAATTGCTACCTGGAGTATGCATTTAACTTTCATTAGTGTTGAAGAATAGCTATGGGGAAAACTGATGTGTATACAAAGCACAGGGGATTTTTTTCTTTTGGTCAAATTTTCATTTTTCAAGGTGCAGCGATCAGTTTTTGTGTGGCCAGTGTTTTAGCCAAAGTTATTTTGCTTATACTCAGAGCTAAGAGAAACAGTTTTGGCTCTTCGTACCTTGTTTGGAAATTACAGGAAGCTACGGTGTAGGCACACTGGCAAATATTACACCATAGCTTTTTTTGTTATATTTTGAGACTTCCTCTTTGGGGTTTTTTTGTTTGTTTTGGGGGGTTTTTGAGGGGGGAGAGGAGTGCCAGTTCTTATTTTCACTTTTTCCATTTCTTCTTTTTACCATGTTTTGATTTTCTACTCCTCTACTTTTTGTCTTACATGCCTTTTCACCTTTATGTCTTGCTTCTGAATATCTCTCTGCTCTGTTCTTCCTTTTCTAAAGTCCATATTCTTGCTCCTCTTTGTCTTCTTCAGCTCCAAGGAACTGAATAGACTATTTACTGTTCCAATTATTGAGGCCTTCCTTGTGACAGTGTAATTCTATTCAAAGCTCCCCCTGTGTAGCATCTAGTACATGGGAGGCTCAGAGACTGGCAGCAAGGCTGTCATGATAATCATAGTCTGACAAAAAAAGGGAAGATTTCAAGGAAAAGAGTCATATTTGTTCACCAGTATTACTTGTTGTTTATTTATAATGGGGTCAGTTCATGCATAGGAACCAAAAGGTATATCTATTAATTTTTGTAGGTGTAGGAATTTAACAGTAGTGTTTTTAATTGACTATTGATGTTCAGGATAAAACCCCTTGACACTTAGAATCTAGGGAATGCTTTTCATTTAGAATAAGGATAGATTACATTAGCAATTGATAAACTATGATGTTGCCTTCAGTCTAGTTTCTTTTTTTCCTTTTTTGACATCTTCCTTGAGCTTAAGTGATACAAATTAATAGAGACCCTACTATGCAATGTACATACATGTTAGAATCTGTCCATAATTGTTGTGATTTAAGTCGGTAACTAAGTACCAGGCAGCACTCGCTCACTCACACACACACATATATATGCACACAATAATATAAACACTTAGATTTCATGTCAGGTTTATATTTTGGTTTTTTAAATCAAGATGTAAAGATGCCATATTGACCTAAAGCTCTTTGGTTTCCTTTCAGCCACAAGAGGGCTATCTGATGGTGCAGCAATTCCAGTATTTGGGATGGGCTTCTCACAGAGATGTGCCAGCTTCCAAGAGATCATTCTTAAAGTTAATTCTCCAGGTTGAAAAATGGCAAGAGGAATGTGAAGAAGGGGAAGGCCGGACCATCATTCATTGCCTGTGAGTGACTGGGACAAAGTCAAATTGCTCTTCAAATAAATGCTTCTAAATTAGTTCAAGTGCTGTTGTCATGGTTACATTCTTTTGCACATGCCCTTCTTTCTTCTATTAAAAAAAAAAAAAGTGCTACTGTAGGCTGGCTTTTGGTCGACTTTCAGATTTGTCTGTGTTAGTTCAAGGTACCATGGGAATGAGTATTTTGGACATAATACTGCAATGATACTGTGTATTGTCTCCTTCTGTACAAGCTGGAATGTTTTTCAGGTACAAAATGTGTACAGATCAGTTTCTTCTATACAGTTTCAGTAAGGAAGTCTTTTATTCTAAGTGCCAAATAGTTATTTTGTGTGTATCTCTTGCATATTGTGTATTGAATTTTTTCTAGAAGGCATACTATATTTTGAGGGTTTTAGTCTGAAAACTATGGATGTATGAAATCAGAGAAAAGTTTTATAGCACACTATATGATCCTAAAACTAATGCTGGTAAATGACTGCTGGCTGTTTATCTGAGTCTGATATTTAAGTGGCAGCTGGTTTGGGAGTTTTGAAAAGGTAGCGTCTTTTTTCTCCCTAAGCAGAGAATGACCAATATCTCTCCTGCCTTACTTAAATATATAGTTTAAAACTTGAATTTCTCCTTACTTTTTTGAAAAGGCTCTGTTTCAATGTTCAGAATTAACTTATGTCCCCTTTCTGCCCACCTCTCCTAATTATCTGCAGAACCTTTTGTCTAATTTAAACTTAACAAGAAGAAATATCTACCTTAATTTCTTTGAAATTACGATTAAAATAGTTCAGAACTATCCCCAAAGGTCAACAAGATATCAAATCAGTGATGCCTTGTCATTACCCTGGCTAGATAATCCTCATACCGTGGGATAATCTAAATGAGATTTAAGTGGAAAATGTACTTGCCATTGAACTTGGGTTTTGATTTCTAATGTCTATGCAAATTTGGCTATAGCATAGCTGGGCAGCATGGTGGGCTGTAAGGGCAGAATTAAACTAAAGTAATTGAGAGGAAGGTCAGAGGCAGCAAATGTTTCAGACCAAACCCACTGGAGCTGCAAGGAGATTGCTAAAGCCCAGTCTGCCTGTAGGACTCACAAATCACTCATGCTCACAGAACAAAAGAACAGAAGTGCGTTTTGGATGCTCTCTTGCACCATAGTGACATTTAACCAGCTCTTTTCCTTGTGTACAGAAACGGCGGTGGCCGGAGTGGGATGTTCTGTGCCATCGGCATTGTGGTTGAGATGGTAAAAAGGCAGAATGTGGTGGACGTTTTCCATGCCGTGAAGACTTTACGGAATAGTAAGCCCAACATGGTAGAAACTCCGGTAAGCACCAGCCCATCGGGGTTACTGCACACAGCCAGGGAGCCAGAGGCTCTCTTGTTGTGTGAGCTGCGTTCTCAGTCCTGCACCCACAAAACCCAAGCAAACCTGTTTGTACCACAAGAAGAAAGGGACGTTTATTGAGTGTACCCAACAAATCAGCGTCATGAGAGGCCAGGCTAAGCATTTTACTCCTTTTGTAATGGTACCATGCTTTTCACTGAAAACATTCTGAGTTAACAGAATGCACGTTAATCTCTCAAAATAACCTGATCTATTTGAAGAGAACTTGCAGTGGGTTGTGCTCACACAAAGCATCTTGAAATTTCACACAGCAAAGCATTTCTTCTTGGTACGAATGTGCTGTAAAGTCTAGATTAGTAGTTAGAGATGTGAATATTTTGCTTCTTAATAACAACTGCTGCTTTGGAAGCTGTATTGAATAATAGTAATGTTTGTTACTCAGATCTGTAGTAGTCAAAATGATACTTCAGAACTTTAAAATCAAAGACTTGGATCTAGTATATTGCAAATGAATATATAGAATCATTTAGTTTGGAAAAGACTGTTAAGATTATTGAGTTCAATAGTTAACCTAAAAAATAAACAGTATAAATAGTAAACTAATATAAAGAGTATAAGCCTGAATTAGCAAAATCACAGGATTAAATATTTCTGTGTGCATTGCCAGAACTCAAAATAACCTTCACTCTTCTGGTCAATCTTTATGCATATAGTATGAATGCATATCTACCCAAGTGATCAGTCCTTCAGTCACGAAAACTGAACATTATGGAAAGTCCTTAAAAAAATTCTTCCAAATGGATCTTTTTTCTTCCTGCAGTTGTATGTGAAAGCAGGTTAGTCTTTGGGAGATTCTGCCATTTGCCTCTCATATTGCTAGCAGCCAGTGTCATTTTTCAGCCATATGGCTGCCTACAGCATAAAAATCAGGGATGCCAACTGAAATTAAAAGCATTTTGCAGTTTATGCATAGTGAAATTTGCTTCTGACCTTGTGAACTTGCATATTGAGCAAAATGGCAGTAGCTGCATCTTCCCATATTGCCCTTTTTTCCAGGTGTTATTGTTTGCTTACTATCAAGTAGCTTCTGTGGCATGATTTGCTTAATTATTGTACATCGCTTCCAACTCTTGCCACTACATAAATTAAGAAGATGGTTAAAATGTGAAGAGATAGAGCATCCTGTAGCAGCAGTGACATTGGTCTAGGTATTGCTGGGTTTGCTGCAAATGCTTTGCAGTCTGCTATAGACATCTGAGACACAACATAGTGAATTGCTGCCTGAATTTCAGTTCATTGCTGTGAGGAAAACAGGTCAGATCACATGGAAAATTACTTGTGTCACTGTAAAGAGAGGCCAAGGTAGATTGTGTGTGTTTCTTATAAATGGTCTGTAAACTTCTATTTCGTTTCAAAATAGTCCTGAATTCCATTGTAGCTTTAGTCTGCAGTTACTGAATTTCCGTAGTTATGTGTTTCTGTTGTGTGGGTTTTTATTCAGTACTCTTGAAGAGCGGCAGCTGTTGTTAGTTAGAAAACAAACCAGGAAAGCCAATATATAACACTGTGTGTGCCCTACATTCAGCAACATGATCAGATAACAAAATTGAGCAGCGCAACAAAGCCTTTAAGATATCCTCACCACTTCCTGCAAATGCATCGTGCTAGCTTCCTTTGCAAACAAAAATAAATCACAAAAGCAGATTGGCTTTGTTAGGTCACAAGGACAATAGAGATTTTATTAATTTCCCTTGTGTTTTCTTCTTCAGGCTCTCTCGTCTCACCTTTCTCCTCCCTCTCCCCCAGTGTCAGCTCTGAACAGCAGCCTTGTTAAGGAGAAATACTAACCACAATGAAATTCTGAGCTTTGACTTCTCTTTTGAATGTGTATCTGACATTGTCATGACTGTATGAACAGGCTGTGGGCTCCAAACAGCTTTGCATCACAGCTCAGTATTCCCCAGCCATTTGCCGGCTGCGCAAGCAACAGGCACTAGTTAACCGCTCAGTATCAGCTAACTTAGGCATAAATGGTATGTCAGAGTCGAGGTGCTTTTACTGCAAGAATGCTCTGACTGACAGGAGAACTTTTCATGTTTGATAAACTAGTTAAGAAGCTTTAAAAATCAGAGAAGCAAATCATTGAATTTCATGGTCAGGTTTTTTCCAGTTCATTGGTTAGGGTGAGATTTTAAGTTGCAGCTGGTAATATACTTCACTTGTGTAGTAGGGGAAAAAAAACCAACACACATCAGGCTTCAAGTTAAAATTGCATAGTAGTTAGCAAAGACTATTGTTTGTAGATATTCCTGCTAAAACTTTAGAATTTTAATTTCTCTTTTTTTTTTTTTTTGTTCTCTTTCCGCTTAAAGGAACAGTATCGCTTCTGCTACGATGTTGCACTGGAGTACCTGGAATCCTCGTAGTCAGAATGGATGTGACAAAGTTCACCAAATACATGAATCTCATTAAGCTGTTTTGACAACAGTTCTTGATCCTGTGAAGAAAGATTTTGGGGGAAGGGGGGAGGGATTTAAAATTTTAAATGCAAAGTATTTTTCTTATGAAGTTGTGTATCTTAATAAAAGAACTCAATCTGTTTCTATGCTTGTATACAGTATCAACATTTAGTGCCACATAAATACTATCTAATGAAAACCAGAGTCAGAAGAGATTTGCCCAAATTAGGACTTTCAGTGTTTGTATATGCAGCCGTCTCTCAATTACAGTAGAGCGACCATCTGTTGCATGTATCAATATTTCCTATATGGTATTACGTTTTCTTTTTTTTTTCTTTTGATACAATGTTAAAGTACAATAACAGTGCAAATTGATAGTAAGGTTCATTCTTTATACGTTTCAAGTGTTGCATATATATATTATATATAGTAAAAAAAAAACTGGCTTATTTTGTTTTAATGTGCAATGATGGCTGGATCACATAAAGATCTTTATAAAGAAACTTAAACATAAGCCAAAGACTCAAGTGTAAATATGTCTATATGGAGAAAGCACATGTATTTATTGTTTACTTGCATTCCTTTTTTGATGGCTGGAAAAAGAAGAATCATTTTTCTTGAAGAAAGCTTTTTTTGCTGAAATCAAGTGTAAACAATTTTTGTAGTTTATTTTTTGTATGTTTTAGTGTAAGTAGAAGACATACTTTTTATGCATAGACCAAGAAATATTGATATAGTGGTTTTGTTGTGTACATGCTTGTGATCCGAATCCATGTAAACAACTCGGTTATAGAAGGTCTTTAATTACAGGACCAAAATCGAAACATTTTCCTGAAAATGTATAGTTTTTCACAGTTGCATTAGTGAAATACTGATCAGAAAACTATGTAAGGAAGGGCACACATCAAAATGGACTTGCCTATGACTTGCACAATATTGGAGGAAATTTTTAAGCACCATTAGAATTGTAAATGAACCAATTGTTTAAAAAAATATTGAAGCACAGGTCAACAGGAGAACTGCAAGACAGAGAGATGGCTCTACATATGCCCTTCAGGGTAAGAAAGCATTTGTTCAGCAAATTGTACAATTAAGCAATGTTTAATTTGATGTTTACGAACATGTAAGCTTTGCTTCCAAGAAAGCAAAATTTGAATAAACCAATGCCAGATTCTGATTATAGTTGTTGTGTACAAAAATATGACTGTGCTTTCACCTATCTTGTATCCATTTGTTCACATGGTTTCCTACATTTTATCAGCTAAGATCATTGCAGTCTCTTGTTGTCTTTTTTAGAACTGACAGTAAAATAATATGGTGCTTTGAAATATTCTGTAAAGTTAGAGTGAATTAAACTTTTATTTAAAGATTATTTTATTTCCTATTTTGATACCCTCTCACTTACTGTCTTTGTTAAGGAATAATTCTTGTCTTGGAAGACTGATATATTTGGATAAAGAAAACCTCAAAAGGAAATGATATTATTTTTCACCCCAGTGTTTCAGGGAGTATTTGAGAAGACTCTGTGTCATCTCTATGCCCTAAGGTTCTTCCTTTATTTCAGACACATGGAGTTACCCAACCAACACTACAAATAGCAACAAAATGTTTAGAGAAATTTGGATTTCTTTTCAGTGCTTCCATCTGTATTGCATAGCTCCGTCTCTTCCAGATATATGAAAAAAGTCTTTTCCTTTTGTTGCCCATTGTTAGTTCCTACATATGAATAGCAAGGTAAACAGATCAGGTTTGAAGATGTTCACTGAGTCAGTATTGCAACATTCCCAGCTTTCTCTGTGAGGCCATGGCATTCAGCTGCTTTCCTCAGCAGCATAAAATGAAGACTGGACCAATTCAAGCCATAAATACAGAAAGAGCAAATGGGCCTCCAGTCAGAATGCAAAGAAGAGGCATGAAAGACTTCATTCGTGGAGGAGTGTGAGATGATTCAAATTTGAAATAAATGAAGTTGAAACTGGTCTAATGTCACATCATGAAAGGAACCAAAGAAGTGTACAAGTTCCCCAAAACATAGTTGCTCTGTGTCAGAAGGTATTCGTTGTTCTCAAACTGAGAAGACTCCAGTGTCCTGGTGTCCATACTTGCTACCGGAAGGAGTTCTGAGTGTCACTTCGATGGCTTTGGTTCATTTTCTATAGAACAGTAGTCAAAGAGGTAGCTTAGGGATGTATTCAAACTATGTGAATTTTCTCTAAATAACCAGATCCTAGGAACCAGCACTGAAGGACCATATCAGGCATTGAGTACCTAAAATCCTTGGAAGTGTCTAAAATAGTGTCATGTAGATTTAAGTTTGCAAAAACAAGCAATACTAAACCTCAGCAGCCTGTATTGGAGAGAGGCTTCTCTCTTTGGTCTGCTTTGCCTTCCTGGAAACTAGTCACAGGCATGAGTTTGAAGCTTAAAATTAACATCCTCAGTATATGCAAGCAGATACTGGGATTTATGTCATTCAGGAAGTCGCTCTGATAAGAGGATTATGTATTTTATGGTACATTCTTGCCTTGCCCAAGGCACTACATTAAGAGACACAATATTCCTTAGAGAAATATGAAAACAAAAGCTACTGCAGGAGTATGCTCTTTCAAAAGGGTTAACAACTCCAAAATCAAAGGTCTAAAGCAGCAAACTGAGGCAGCAATGGTAGGTAAGTGCTATGTCATTGAGCCTCCAAAGTTAATTGATATGTTAAAGGACAAGGAAGGGTCAGCCTGAGAAAAAATGGTGCAGGATCATTGCATGGCCAGGCCACCTGGGCTGACAAATGACTGTATAAAGGGTCTCTTTTAAGCTTCATTCTGCTGCTGTGTCAGAAGAAACCCTGAGATCGTGAAATAAATGTAAAAGCTGCTTTTGTAGTGCACTGCTCTGTACTGAAAAGTAACTCATTTTCTGCTGTATTTTCCTCTGCGGTGTTGAGGTCTGAATTGAGTTTAAGTGATCCTAATCTCACAAAAGAACCTTTGTGGCCGTTTATTGCTAGTGTTCTTCCTTTGTTAAACAGTCAAAGGTTTTGTAACCTCTGCAGATCCAGAATAGTCAAGGGTATCTGTGAATATTCACATAAGTCTTTACCTTCTGGGGTTGAATAATCTGCTAGAAACAGATTGTGTGCACTGAGGATGAGACTCAGAATATTCAGAGGCTTAGTCCCATAAATTTCCCTTCAACTTTATGCAGCAAAACCTTGTCTTTATTAATTTTTTAACTAGAGGCTTTGAGCAAAATTTGAGATGCTGAGCCACATTTGAGATGCTGACAATATAGAAGTGTTTCTAAATTATTTTAAGCTTGATGGATGTTTTCTCTTTAAGACTGAGTAAAAGAATGATATGAGATTGTGGTTGACAGGCATAAACATTATTTTGTCCCACACTTCTCAGAAATTAATTCTTTCCCTGCTGTTTGGTTTAGAGTCCTAATTTATGCAGAAATTGACATGTATGATGGCAGGCACAATAGGATGCTTGCTTAATTATAATGTTTATTAACTGTGTCTTGGCCAACAAAGAACAGATGTTTTTGAGCCTTGTTGAAATACAACAGCTTGACTTCAATAATCTTGTGTAACCTGTTCTAGCCTCTATCTGGATCAGAATATAGTCCTGACTTCACAAATTATATCAAGATAAATTTGCAATCCCCATATGCTCAAAGATACTTCAGATCTCCACTAATTAAACAGAAAAATGAAGTCTGTGTTTAAAAAGAAAAGGGGAAAAAAAAAACAAAAACAAATGGCAACAAACCTTTTCTGGACATGGAACCAAAATATGATCTTTCTGCAAGCTTTGGAATACCCTAGAGCTCTTTGGTAAAGAGCACAAAAATGTCATCTGGCAAAACACAGTACCTCGAGATTGTGATAATTGTATGTCTTTTCCTGCCAGGTGCAAACCAGTGTGAGCTCTTTCCATTTCACGGTGGAAAACTTTTGTCTTTCTTCTGTGTGTCTAATCTTTTGTAGAATAGTAACTGAACCAATACAATGTTTTGCCAAGTCCTGATATTTTGGAGAAAACTACTGTCTTTTTTGCACTTCAATAGCAAATATGAAACCAGAGATTAGAGTATCTTTAGAGTGTCTCTCCTGAGGTAACCAGAGTGCGTTGATTTTTGTGGCAGCCATACAGCTGAACTATGTTAAGTTTCAGAAAAGTTTTGAAAGACATTTATTTTTCTTAATTCCAGCAGGTGAAATCCCAGTTCATTTTCAGTCAAGGACATTAAGTCTCACTGCTTATGCTTTGTTAGTCTTTCTGATCCGCTTGCTGTATCCATGAGCGGGCACAGTAAATAGCCCATCTGGACTCACACTCTGAACTATCTTCTCAACAGAACCTGGTGCTATAGCCTTTTTTCCTGTTTTCAAGATAAAGTTGTTATGGAACTTGCTGACAATACAGATTAGCAGCACAAAATTGCCTGTATTTTTTGTAAATTCTTGAAGCCACCTGCTGAAGGGGTGTATGCCTTCATTTTGAGTTACGTAGAAAGCACACGCTTAGGAAGTTCTAGCACTGCTGCAACCTCTTCTGTTGCACAAAACAGTATTGGTTGAAGCAGTTTAAACTGTATAAATAGGTTGCTGCTTAGTTTCATCCTCTGAAATGATCAAGGTTTCCAGCTTACCTTGCATTAAGAAATACAGCAGTGTTTGAGCAGTAGCTCTCACAGGTCAAACAACTTCAGGAATGAGAATAAAAATGGAGTATAAAAGCACTAAGCATAGTATAGATTCTTCTAATATTTCTCCTCCAGCGAGATGAGCTGGTTCAGCTAGTGTGACAGTGAGCTGTAATTACAGCTGTGAGAAAATAGCTGTGTGGTTTTGTCTGTGGTAAAGGTTTTTAAAAGTTTGTTGTAAAAAGCAGGGAAGAAGTGCAGGCTTTGTTCTACTTCAGTGTGCCTTCCTTTCAGGAACTTGTTTACTTCAGGTAAGACCCTTGCCTAACATATACCCTTTCTGAGATGACAGTCCTTTAAGCAGTCACAGTCTGCAGCAGTCTCTGTCCTTAAATACAAGTAAATTGTTGGTATGTGGATTAAAGGTAGCAGGTACTGGTATGAGGGATGCTACAGTGCGTTCAGGGGGGAGCTACAATGGGCAGAGGTCAAGGAATAGGCCTTTTGTACATGGGAGTTCATGAAACTTGTGCAGGAGAAAGAGAATAATATAATCAGTGAACTGGCTAGGACCAGAATGAGATAGGAATCTTGTTCTCTAGTTATTTGGGCAACAACAGAGAAAGCACCAGTTTTGGATGTAATAGGCAAGATGGAGAGTACAAAGATCTAGATGAGATGGGAACTTCCCCAAAAGTATGTGGTTATGAAATATGTGGAAGGAAATAAAAATCCTGAATTCCCAGACAGTGAAAAAGTTTCAGATATTGAGTGTATGTCATGCTAGTAGTTAAGCAAGGTTGAACAGGTGGTTTAGGCCACTGAGGATGAAAGATACTAAGCAACGGACAGTATCATGGAAAGAAATAGGGAGATTATGTGAGCAGCTCCTTCAATAAAGGACAGATCTGAGTAGGCATCATGAAAGATTCAAAAGATAATAATTCCCCAAAACCAGGCATAGCATAGGCAAGAAACTTGAGAATCAATTTACATGCCTTATTTTATGACCTATGAACTCCACTTGATTTTTGAATTCAAGCAGTTAGCTGCCTTGAAGCCCACAAGGTGAAGGTTTTGTGATAACATATTTGTCATTGCTGATCAAGCAAAGGAGGACAACAACATTGTTGGATATTATTGTTCAGATTGTCCTTATCCTAGTTTTGAGGACAAGCAACAAATGAGAAATAAAGTAAATATGACAGTAAATTATAGTTTAAGTGTGATTTCACAGGCATGATCTCAGCCTCTGCTCCACTGTTAATAGAGCCAAATGCTACACAGCAGGCTTCTTTCTGATGCTTGTTTTTTAACATAATTATGGTTTGGGTTTGGTTTTCCTTTCTCAGAAGAAGAAAATTTATGCTGTGAGAAGCAACATTAGAGACTGGGGGTGGGAGGGGAAGCATTTTGGGAGAGCACTCTGAGAGGCAGCTGCTTGACTATGGCCTCAGGGAGGCCACTGTAAATGAAGCTCTCCAAGACTGAGAAGAATTCTGAGTGTCTTGAAAGCATAAGCCAACTAGATAAATTAAACAGCTTCAGAGCCATATACCATTTAGCATTTGGGAGAAATTGCAAAACTTGGATGGGGCGGGGGCACATGTCCTGCAAGTTGTTTTCTGTGTTTACAGTCCAGCATGGCAAAATTAAAATTGAATTAGCAGATGGCCCTGGGAAGCACAGAGAATATCATGACAATTACTTTGATGGTATAGATATGTGAGCCTGCATTTTCCACATCATCACTTTTACAACTTTAAGTAACACACATACTTAGTCATGCAAAGACTCATCACAGTATCACGATATCCTGATCTTGCTCATTACTTTGGGTTTGGTGGTGAGGTGTCTATTCTGGACTTGGCACAGGACACACAAACTTTTAACAAAGACAGATACTCATCTCTTTTCAAGATAGTGTGCTTTCCAGACTACACTCTGTGCACTTACCTGGTTGGTTTTCCTTTTCTTCCAGTGGTCTTTGTACATTACTGGAATCCAAGCAAATGGACATTGTATATTGCCCTTTTCAAAATGTAGTTTAGGTTACTCAGTTTTGCTGGTTTGGTTTTAGTTTTTTAATTCTTGTTTTCACTGATTTTTTTTCCTTTTTTTTTTTAACTCCTCCTACATCTTAGCACAGGCTGAAGCTAAGCAGGCATGGGACATGGTATTATTTCCATAACAAATTCCAACTTTTCAGCAGAAAATTCAAGGAGTAGTTTCAAATTTACACCGAACGGTTGGACCAACACAATCCCACCCTCTGATCTCACCTAGGCCAGGATCAGCTGGCACCTCAGCCAGCACACTTTTAAGCAAACTTCTTGTCCTTCGCTGAAGTCTGCTGAGTGTGTTAAGCAGGATGGCAATGACTTAGTTACAAAGTGAAATGCCTGCAGCGGCTCTATTGTACCTTCCAGTGCTTCTCTCGGGTGGGAAGAAAATGAAAAAGCCTGCTCCTTTCCAATTCTTTAAGGGTCTGTGGGCTTTAAAAGCAATGTGAAACAGTACAGGAAGAAGTTTGGTTAGTGATGTGTTTAGGTGTGTTTGATTTGAAAAAGATCAACCCAACAGTGTATGGGAGGGGTTGGTTAACTCAATAGGAGATCCTAGGTGTTAAAGGAAGGGAAATAGGAATATCTGGACATATGTACTCCAGTTTGCATGGTGTAACTGACTTGGTCGTGCCAGTTCCTGAAATGTGCTACTGTGATTTTGAAATGAGGCTTAAATATTAATTAGTGAAGGGGGTGTGAAAGAAAAAATTTTCCCACACCCAGCTTCTAGTAACATTCCCATAGCTGGTGTCCACATGGAAGTGGAGAGGCATTGTCTCTTTGCTAAGGTGCTGGGTTAAAACATGGCCTGGAGACAGAATTCAGAAATACAATGTTTTGGTGTTGCGGTTTAAGCCCAGCTGGCAACCCAGAACCACGCAGCCTCTCGCTCACTCCCTCCCTCCTCTTCCCCCCCTCTCAGCTCCCAGAGGGATGGGAAGGAGAATGGAAAGAATGTAACTCCCACGGGCTGAGAGATAAGAACAGTCCAGTAACTAAGGCATAACACAAACCCACTATTGCTACCACCAATAATGATAAGGGAAATAACAAGGGAAGAGAATACAACCGCTCACCACCTGCCGACCAATACCCAGCCTGACCAAGCAGTGATCTAACCCTTCCGGGTAACTGCCCCCAGTTTATATACTGGGCATGATGTGCTGTGGGACGGAATACACCTTTGGCTAGTTTGGGTCAGGTGTCCTGTCTCTGCTTCCTCCTGGCTTCCCCTCCTCCCTGGCAGAGCATGAGACTC